>BPLR01006550.1:0-44416 GCA_021605095.1 Caerostris extrusa
GTCCGTTTATGTCTTTTCGGTACGAATACATCTAGATTCCTATCTTCGCTGAATTCAAACCAAGAACTGAAGATACTAACAAGTGAAAAAAATATTTTCTTACGATGTGTTTAAAGTTAAAAACTAAGCTTTTCAACCATTGCCAGATAACACAAAAAGCCATTTTTTTTCTTTCATTCTGTAGAACGTTCTGCTTCTGTTGGACGTTTTCTTACGTTCTGTAGAACGTTCTTATTCTGCTGAACGTTTTCTTACGTTCTGTAGAACATTCTTCTTCAGCTGAACGTTTTCTTACGTTCTGTTACGTTTCTTATTCTATTGCATCTTATTTTCTGAAAGAAATGCACACCATAAGCTGGAATGTAACTCAAGGTGTTAGGGTTTCCAGTATTCAATGGAGAATCTTAATATTTCCAATAATTTCATGTTTTAGAAGAAAACACATTTATTTTTGCAAACCAATCAATTGAAGCACTACTTATTTCTATAGTTCCATAACAATTGTGTTGGACATCGCTATTAGCTAATAGTTGTACAAAAGTGCAATTGGCAAAGGAGCTAAGCAGACTATAATATACACTCATGTCCATAAATTAAGGATAATAAAGTTCAGGCAAAGAAAGAGACAGAAGCAAAAACAAATTTGACTTATTTCTAAAGTATATTTATTAAACAAAAGGTAAAGAGCAAAAAAGATGATATATGTTTGACATAATTAATAAAAATTGCGATTTTTACTCCCTGGAGCAAATTTCAAAAAGAACCTATTTACAAAAATCAGTATAACATGGTTAGTATGATGGTTAATATGGAGTATGTCTCCCAGACGATGCAATACAGGCCTTACAACGCCTAGAAATGCTGAGTATCAAATTATCAATCTGATCTTGGGGAATATTACACCACTCATCAAGCAATGCCCTCCGAAGTTCCGGTTGACAGGTGGGAGGAGGTTGACGGGCTGCAATTCGTCGGCCAAGCATATCCCACACATGCTCTATTGGATTCAAGTCCGGTGAGTATGCTGGCTAATCCATACGGGTGATATCCTCCAATTGAAGGCATTTGTCTACAATGTTTGCACGGTGAGGATGGGCGTTGTCATCCATCAACAGAAATTCAGCACCCATGGCGCCCCGAAACAAACGTACATGTTGTTCCAGAATGACATCCCGACAGATGTGGCCTGTCATCGTTACACTCTGAACATGCAGGTCAGTTCTGGAACCCAGAATAATTCCTCCGCAAACGAGCCATCCTGCACCACCGTAACGGTGTCGTTCAATGGTGTTCTCTTGGTGGTAACGGGTACCTGGCTCTCTCCATATGAAAGTCCGGCGTGAATCAGACTGCAAACTAAACCTGGACTCGTCGGAAAACTTCACACAAGACCACTGTTGCGGTGTCCCCAATGCATGCTCTTTACTCCAGGTTAATCGCAGGCGACAGTGAGTTGCGGTAAGTGGAACACATCTGATAGGCCTACGAGCATATAGACCAATGTGCTCTAAGCGTCTGTACGCGGTCTGCCTTGAAACTGTCGTACCGGTAGCTGAAGAGAGCTGACTAGACAGGTCTGATGCTGTGCTCCGTCTGCTTCTTTTGGCAGTAACTGCTAAATATAGGTCCTCCTTCAGCGTTGTAACTCGGGGGCGACCTGGGCTGTAACATCTACTCACATTACCATCATCTTGGAATCGTTGCCAAAGCCTAGAGATGACACTCTGGGCGATTCCAAGTTCCTCGGATACTTCCAGCTGGGTACGTCCACATTCCAGTCGTTCGATAATTCTACCACGTAAAAAATCATCCAAATGCTTCCTTTTCCAGTGCTTCCATAACTATGCGGTTATTGCACTGAAAGACTTTTAAAGCCCTTGTGAACAATTTTACTTCTTTTTGCCACCATTCCTTATATACCCCTCTCTTACACACTCGTCGTTGTGACGTACTATCCGCGCCCATCTGGTGGTTTCCTGTAATTTGCATATTCTTCTTCAAGATGTGTGTGATAATTCTACAGGTGAAATTTTTATTTTGGAGTTCAATTTCTGTGTAATTCTGAATTATCCTTAATTTATGGACAGGAGTGTAATTACCAGAATGCAGATCGTCTATATCTGAAACCAATAAAAATAATGTCAGTTTTATAGATTAGTTCAATGTAGTCCGCAAGATCTTTTTAAATCTTGTTATTGAGAAAGAGATTTACATAATACAGATGTGATTTTTAACAATTAAAAAATATGCTTAATTAGAAAATATCTACTTGATATTTCTAAGGATTATTGCATTTTAAAGTTCTAATTATATTTTGATAATTTCATCTAACGATTCTCGTGTTTAACACTCAGTAATTATTACATTATAAGACTCAATGATTATTAAGTTTCGATACTTCAGTTTTATACAATAAAGTCAGACTGCGCACTTACTACTCCAGGGCAAATACTCGAGTGACAATTTTATGAACTTTAAAAAGTAAACTTGGGAAAAAAAATTCTAAGACCCTCATCTTCAAAAAACTTATCTAAAACTTTAGGAACAAATCCTGCAATCTAATTTGAAATATTTTAATCAATATCTTTTCATTGTTTTCAATTAAATTCAATAAGTGCACTCGTAATTTTGGAGGATTTTTAAACACTACTTGGCTGGAAGGCATGCCGCGAGGAATTTAACTCACTTCGTGGAGAATTTAATTAAAATCCTAATATGTCAAGCACAAGGAATGCTACAGATGATTCGTCAGAAGCATTTTTATTAATGGAAAACACTTCTTTGAATTTAAAATATCATTTAATTATTGCTCTTATACGCAATTAATATCTGGCAACCCAAAATTTTTTAAAGCGTTGAAGAAGCGGACGATGACAAATTGAGTTTGCATTAGTGACCATTGAATTACGCCCTAGGGAGTGACTTAATGGATTTCCTAATAGGACACACTTGAGTGGATGAGAGATCATTAAACGATCCCTTATATATTAGTCAATAATTTGGTAAATGCAGGACAATAACACTACGTTTCCTTATTGAACTGTATTTCTTATAGGTAGGGAATCTCCCGAAAATGTGAATAGGTTCGAATCCCTGCAAGATATTTTTATTTGTTGTGAATGGGTAGGCTGTATGTTCCACTCATATATACCCCGAAAAACCAACTGACAGATAATGGGAGACATGTATTGCTTTCTGGAAATATTTTATGGTAAGTTACCCAATATACCTATATCAGATGGGAGAAAGCGGCTTATGGCCTTTGGTACTATAGGCTTCAGGTTCGATTGCTGGAGGTGGCATGGATGTTTGTTAGTGGTTCGGAATCCACGTTAAACAGTAGGTCTTAAGTGTGCTTAAAGTGTGCATAAAATGACTGTAGAGTGGACATCCCACATGGGAGAAAATCCGGAACAATTCCATAAATATGCCTGACAACCGCTGTGAGGTGCTTGTAAACATTGTAACTACTGTCATCAGTATTCTAGGACCTGGAAAGTATAAGACCTTCAGAAGAAGCTGGTGGAGCTCTTGTATTATTTCATTCAAGATTCTAATTTACAGAAAGAACATCGACAAAAATTGAACAGAGCACATTGAATTCCGAATGTATTTTTAACGATATATGTGCAGGTTTAGTTTGGTTTGTAGCTATATGGTCATTTTTTGCACACTTTAGGCTAATAAATCCAGGACCTACAGTTCAATGTGGATTCTGAAACACTAATAAACATTCATGCCACCGCTAGAATTCGAACCTGAAGCCTGTCGGACAGCCTGAAACCAAAGGCCAGCCAATTGGCCACCAGGCTAATTCAGATTTTAAGGAACATTCTCCAGATAAAGTGCCACTTACACAAAAATTTAATTAGATATTAAAGATCATTATTAAAGTTTATTACAAAGGGCACAATCGACATTTCTGTCTTGTCTAGGAAAACAAACAGAAAACTCTGACCAATTAGTTTGATATGTACCGTATACTTGTACAAGGTTTCATGATAGTCTCATTTATGGAAGCAATAATTGTAACAGAAGCACTAGCATAACTCTAAAGATTCACAATTAAACACCATGTAAGGCTTCGACGTTTAAGGACAGGAAGGTATTGCCTTCCAGGACTATTTTGAAGGGTAAATATGTATCGCATGAGGAAAACCCCCAATATCTCTTACCAGGTAGTGAGATTGATGCATCCGTTAGCTGCCTTGTGTGTTTTTATTGTATGGGAGAGAACCAGAAAATTCTCGTCAATCAACCGATGTCAAAATTGTCATCATGCCTCCTAGTTCCTTAAAGCAGACACCAAGAGTTTAACTATTCTACTGCATCTCTCATATGCTGATATATTAGGTTATTTGCTTACAATGTTATTTTAAATGTTTTTTTGTTATTTTTTGTTATAATCAGCTACAGAAACAATTTGATACAATTTCTAAATATAACAAAATTTTGAAACAATTTTTGTTTTAAAATTTATACATATTTCTGACTTATTTAACTTTTTATATTATATATATTTATTATTGGAGCCTTATGGCCTGAGTAACTAGCGCTCGGTGGCACAATAGCAGGCTAGGTTTACAGCGGTGACATGGTTGTTTGTAGCATTTCGGAATCCACTTTAAACCATAGATCACGATCTAATGTGATTTTAGAGCGTTGGCCGTAGGGCCGACAACCCTTACCTGTAACAATAAAACATTTCCTGTCTCGAAATCTGCTAGTAGGCAGAAGGCCTTGTCTCACCAAGGTACAGTTGCTCTAATGAAGAAGAAGAATATTTACTATTATTTATTCGTACAAAATAAATTCATTTAATCCAAAATTCATTGTTTAATCGTGCATCTTACAATTTATCAAAATAATGAATTTTTTTACCTTTCAAAACAGAAAATTTTAAAAATCCATAATTTTTAGTTAACTAAAAATGCCAAATTTTGCAGCACATTTTACTGTTTTAAATATTTGAAAACTGCAGTCACAAAAATCTGAGATGTACAAAAGTCTAAGATTAAATTTTTACTTATATATTTTTAACAATATTTCCTCACAATATTTACGTATTTGTTTATCGTACCCATACACTATTTTCAGGAATAAATAATTTTGTTTTTCTGTTTCAAATGGTCTTTATTATGATTATTAATTACACGTAAGTGTGTGATAAGTAACAATAAATAAAATTAATTACTTGGTTATGCCCAATAAATTTGTCCAATAATGAAATAAAAGTTTATATATTCTTTTAATTTCTAAAAACTTTTCTGGGTGTGTTTTGTTAATTACAAATATTAAAAATTATAAAATACGTATATGAATACTTTTATACTTTTTAAATAGGTATATGAACATAGGTATAGGTATAGGAAAATAGGTATAGGTACTTTTATAAATAGGTATATGAAATTAAAATTTTATTAACATTTTACTTTTTAAAGTTTATAGTTTTGAGTATTGTGAGGAAATATAGAAAATATCTTTTAAATTATTTATTTTTATCATTTTCTATTTGCAATTCTTACCTTTCATATTTAACAATTTAAATATTTTCTTTCCAATATTTAGGTACTGAACCAATTTCTTCTGCCTCAAGCATCCTTATAATGAATAAAGAAAGTACAAAAAAGGCATTTATTTACGATACGTACACATAATCATGGTCTCTACTTTCACGTTTTATAAGTAAAAAAAAAAATTCTCTTCATATTTTATGTTCGTGTATGGCTTCAGATTTTGTTTGCATTATGCATAAGAAATTGCGTGAATTAGCATCTACCAGAACCGCTATACATTTTTTAACAAATTCATACCCATACTTCATAGTTGAGAGGTATAAAAATACATACCGATGCACCGATATTTTACATTTCACACTTCTTATGAAAAATTCCGCCAGCAGCCATAAATCAGCAACAGAATGCATACCGAGGGCCATTAGATTCTGATTTACGACTTCTGAAAAGTAAGCTAGCTGATTGGCTAGCATGTGATTTAAAAGAAGAATGTGATCTCATTGATTTATTTTATGTGTGTTTTATAACCTACTTATTATTAATCGATGCATAAAAGATAGAGTAAATAATTTTAAAAAAAAAATATATATATGATTTTTTTATCCAAAAAGAAAAAAAAATCATATAAATTAAAAAAATAAATATTAAATTATGTTATTTTTATACAAATATTACATTTTGTCATATAAATTTAATATTTAATATTTATAAAACTGGACCTGAATGATCGATTGGCTAGCGCTCTGTCTCTAGATAGTACAGGTTTTTGGTTCGAGTCCCGGCGGGGCCGTGGATGATTGTAGTGGTTCGAAATCCACTTGAAACTGTACTTAGGTCCCGGTGTAACATGATCCTAGAGCGTTGCGGAGGTATTGTTACTGCGCGTCCGTAGCTTATCTGGGTAGTTAAGTGAGTAAAATCGGTGCGGTGCTTGCCTTAAGGCATTAAAGACAATTGTGTAAGTGTTTGCCAACTGTATTAGAAAACACAATATTTATAAATTTTTAAATATTAGAAATATCGATATACGTATACATATATATCGATATATTTTGCATTATTTATCGATTAATAATAAGTAGGTATAAAAAATACATAAAATAATTCAATGAATCACATTCTTTTTACTGTTATTTTGTTATAAATTTAATATTTAATATCTATATATAATTATTAAATTATTAATTTATTATCAAAATTAAATTTTGTAATTTTTTTTAAATATAAAAAAAAAAATTCATTATTTATGCATTTATCGTTAACTATTCAATTACAATCTTATTAGTATATTAAAAAGTATTTAACTTTATTCTATTAAAAGTATTTAAAAAGTATTTAACACATAAAAAATAACAGCTGAGAGAATTTTAAACAACTCAAAAAGTGTTTCTTGTTTTTTTTTTTTTTTTTTTTTTTTAAACTAAGAATATTTAACTCAATCTCCTATCATGTAATGAATTTTTATTTTTTCAACTTATCAAATATTTTAATTTAATTTACAAGAAAGAATTTGATATCGTAAGTATTTTTAAACTAGTGAATTATATTTAGAATAAAAGGATTATAAATAATATTTTTTCAGTATACTTTTATTTAACATGCCTCTTCCATTATTTTTACGTTGTAGGGTATTTAAGAATTTCAAAGTGACTATTTAGCAAGGAACGCAGATAATCTTGTTAAAAAGAAAAATTAATTAATTTTCTCTTTTTTGGGGGGAGATTTTACCTTCACATTTTTTATGATATATATTTTATTCAGACTATTCTTTTTATATTTATTATAATAAATAAATAATATAGAAATTTTCTGATGTTGTAGAAATCAAGATACTGAGGTGGAAATATTTATATATCTACATACATTCACGCAGACACACATATATATTTATATGCATCTGTATATGTATCATTAGGTCTGTTTCGATTTGGATCCGGACATCTAGCCGACGGAAATAACAGGGATTCTAGATGTTAAGTATTTCTACGTTAGTCATAATGGAATTTTGCTGATTTCCTAAACATACTGTTATATACTGTTTGTTATGAGGTTGATGTAGATGTATGGTGTTTCTGAATCTATATTTATACACTTGTGCATTTTTTAAATTTTCTCTTCTGTTCTTGCAGTGTTTGCACTTACCTAGTAATGAATAGATTCATAATAATGAGCATGTCCAATCTTACATATATATATAAACCCATGTTTGTGTAGTGAGCTGAAATTTTCAGGAAATTCAAATTAGCGCATGATATGCAAATGATTAGAATTTCAAATCCGTAGCGCATACGTATGCTGAGCAGCGCCCTCTGAACGGCGGATGGATCCGAATAAATAGACGGCTGTAGCGAGGTTTATGGTTATCGGTGGTTATCTGCTAGTGGTAAACGTTAGCTCAATCGTTACTTATGCCTCTTCGACGAAAGAGAGCGAGATTTAAACAACTTACAGAGTTTGAACGGGCGAGAATCATCGGCCTTCGTGAAGCTGGATTGTCTTATCGTACAGTAGCCGCTCGTGTGCAGCGTAACAGCAGCACAGTGATGCGTCTTTGGAAGCAGTGGACGGACGAGTGTTGGACAACTCGGAAATCCGGGAATGGACCCCGAAATGTGACATCAGCTCGCGATGATAGACACCTGGTCCGTATGGCGCTGACGGACCGTACAGCTTCCTCTAGACAATTGGCAGCACAGTGGTCAATAACTACAGGTGTTTCATTGTGTGCTTCATCAATTCGTAGACGTCTGCTGCAGCGTGGACTGCGCGCAAGGTCTCCTTTATACAGGATCCCTCTCACGCTAAACCATTGCCGCCTGCGACTACAATGAGCCGCTCAGCATAGAGACTGGCATGCTGATTGGCAGCATGTCGTGTTTTCTGACGAATACCGCTTTAATTTGTGGTACCATGATGGCCACATTCGTGTCAGACACTATACCGGTGAACGTCATCTTCCGGAGTGCATTATCGAATGCCACAGTGGACGAACACCCGGAGTTATGGTCTGGGTGCCATAGCATATCATGGACAATCTCAATTACTAAGAATTGTGGGCGATCTGAACAGCAACCGGTACATCAGTGAAGTTCTACAGCCCCAAGCTGTTCCCTTCCTACAAAGCATGCCGGCGCTGTATTTCAACAGGACAATGCCCGCAATCATATCGCAAGGACTGTTCAATCCTTCTTTGCAACGCGGCAGGTACAGCTTCTTTCTTGGCCTTGGTATTCCCCGGATATGTCGCCGATTGAACACGTGTGGGATTTCGTTGGTCGGCGTCTCGCTCGTGATCCTCGTCTTGTTGCTTCTGCAGACGAACTTTGGGTGCGCATACAAACAATATGGAATGCTCTTCCTCAGGCAGATATTCAAAATTTGTTTGACTCCATGCCACGTCGTGTAGCAGCACTTATACTAAGCACAAAAATACTGATTCCGATTTCTTGTTATTGTTTGTTTGCTTTGAACATTTAATCATTTATTTTACCACTACCATTCAACCGTGTATTAAATTTCATTCAATTATGACGATTCCTTTCATGCTGTTGCAATTTTTACAAACACGAGTTTATATATATATATATATATATATATATATATATATATATATATATATATATATATATATATATGGTTTGTCTGACTTATATAACTTGAGTTTTTTTCTTTATCGGCTTTATAGATATTTTCTTTTTTATACGATTTGGGATGACTGCTCACTCCACTCGCTGTTCATCAGTTTTCTGTGCTTATGTCTATGCATATATGCGCTTGTTTCCATGAAAGTCAGTGAATATTTAAAAAAAAAAGGTGGTAATGATATAAAACCAAAAAAGAAATTAAATGTATTCAGAATTTTATGTGTATTATATTTTAATTTGTAATTTAATTTTCTTTTGCTTCAATGATTATTATATAGGGGCCTGATGACCGAGTGGATAGCGCTCTGGCTCTCTGTAACAGAGGTTTCTTGTTCGAGTTCCGGCTGTGCCATTGATGTTTGTAGTGGTTTGGAATCTTTTAAACTGTAGATCCCGGTCTAATGTGATCGTAGAGCGTTGCGGGAGCATTGTTACTTCGCGTCCGTAGCTTATATTTAAGCTGCACGCCCCCTTGGTAGTGCTAAGTGAGTAACGTCGGTGCAGCCCTATGACATAAAAAGATCCTGGTCTAAGTATTTGCCAGCTGCATTAGAAAAAAATTATTATTATGTTGCTTTAGATAAAAAATAAAATATGTGAGAAAAATGCAAAATTTCATATTAAAAAGATATTAATTGTTTTTTATAGCTTGATCTTTTTTATTTTACTTATTATATTTACAAAATGGATACTAATTTGTTTTTGTAAATATTATGCATTAAATCAAATTTTAGAATTAATTCAATATTAATGCTATCGAATTAAAAACCATAAAATTTTCCAAATGAAAAGAACGTGTGATTATAAGATAATTTGTTTCATAATCCGCAATCCTTAAAATGTTGCTAATTTCCATTAAAAATTCAAGGCTTATGTTATTAAATTTATGTACTTTGATTTTTAGCGATTTTTAATTTATTCTTTCTAAGTCTACACAAAATAAATCAAATCATATTTTTAAAATAAATAAAATCGTGATTTCATATATATTTGAATTCATGATATTTGAATTAATGCAGTTTTCTACTGGGTAGATTATCGAACATAGAGCAATCAGAGAAAAAATAAGTGAGGATAAGTGATTGTTCTTAAAATTTGCTTCTCAATAGTAATTAAAATAGTATAATTTAAAAATATTATTCTCTTGATTAAAATTATAAGCTTTCTTAAGTTTAACATCATAAAACTCTCCAACGTTTACTGTTTGGGTATACTTAAATTATTTGTCTAAAAATAAATTATTCAGTAAATATAATGTACAAATAATTATGTTACATAATAAACATTTCCTTAATCTCATTTAAATCTTTGAATGGAAGGGCATTAACCTTTGCTAATCTATTTTGAATAATAATTTTGAACTAATATTTCTACTAATAATAATTTTAAACTAAAAATTCTACTAATAATTTTTGAACATAATAATTTGTATCGATTTCAGTTTATATCTTATAAAATATTGATATCTTTCAATATCAATTTCAATCTTATTTTCCATACAAAAACAAAGCATAGCCTATATCCTTTTTTGTTTGAAAATAATTAATATTTTATTCACTACGTGCAATTATTAACATCTTAGAAAGCTTATGTATTCATTATTTATATTTTACTACTATTTTAATTTGAACAAAGTCAATGGGATATTTATTAAAGCTCATTAAAATTTACAAAAATCTCATTCAACATAAAGAACTAGGTTCTTTCCATTTCTCAAAAACAGCTTAGATTAAAATGAAACTGCTTTTATTCCAAAAATAACTCAACAAAAGAATATTTTTCAACACCAACAATTCTCTTTAGTTCTTAAGACCCTTAATACCCTAAAGCATAAATAAAACCACCTGGACAATTCGAACACATTCTTTACATTATTCCGCTTGAAAGAGTTAATAACATGTAAAATAATCAATATCATTTACATAATTCCAGCATATGCTACGATATCAGTTCATCTTCAAGAAGTGATATTTTTTCACAAAATTCCACACTATTTCCCTTCGAGGCTCTGTTTTATTTGTGTATTTACAGGCACCAGCGAGCTTAATTGTGAAAGTTGAACCACAGAAATGAGATATTAAAGGCTTAGGAGGAACTTCAAGAGGATTGAAAAGAATCTGACAAAAAAGGATTGAATTGAGCTTCTTGATTAACTAAGATTTATTAATATGTTTGCAACACAACTATTTAATCTAATCAAGCTTACATAAATTATAGTTTCCTTCACCAATGAACTGACGCAAAAATTTAAATAAGGTAACAATGATTAATACAAAGCCTGTTGTTAGCTGAGGACTGAGCAATCAGAGGGAAGAGCGGTGCACGAAATAACATAAGCTCCTCTAGGGAAGATAGTGTTTTGAATAAAATGTTTGAAAGCAGTGCTTCACTCATTTGAAAAGGATAGCAAATTCAAGTTAAGAACACATGGGAGTGAATACGTCGATGTTTGCGAGATGCTGCTTTAAATGCCTATCTTTTAAAAGGCTTTAGTTAAAAATGAAAACTTCGAGGCTTTAATTTTTAGGGATCATTCTTTAGAACATAATTGCACGTTTAGGCTTTTTAATAACTCAACCTCATATTCTCTAAGTGGCATGCTAATTTGAGGAATTTGTATTTTTATGCTCCTCTTAATTGGGATATCGAGAGCATTGTAGCTCTTGCGTAAATTTATTCGTTACTTTAACAGATTAAATTTGTGTTCGCTGACATGAACCTCTAAACTGATTTTCATGGAGAACAGTTCATATAATCTTGTAATTTGCTTGTTTTTCGCGCCTGGCTTGACATCCTGTTAATTTAAAACTTTAAAGCAAATAAGTCATTTTTTAGGTTTACATGCTTTTCACCGACTTGTAACAATGTTCGTATATTTATGTTGTATCATTGCTTTTTATAAATGCTTGATTTAACAATGTTTGTAAAAATGTAAAACCTTTTCGCATCAAGACATAAAGTTTGTAAATTTCAAATAAAATTGATTTTAATTAAAATTTGTTTACATTTAGGAAGAATTAAAAATGAATGATACAATGAAAGAAGAAGAATTTTTTTATTCCCTCATCCATTTTGCTAATTTTGCACTCTTATTCTGTGATCCATTTTCTTTATTTAATGCAAAACACTGCCATTAAAATTATTTTTATATATCTTATAATTACCAATTTTAAAGCATATTTAAAAAACGCATATTTTATTTGAATGTATTTTGTTATTGTTTAGTTAAAAATATATAAGATATTTTAAATTATATTACAATATCAGAATAACAGTCTAGCAAGTGATTTGTAATGTTCAAAATTAATACAAATTGCTAATTTCTAGAAAAATATTGAAACGGTTTTAACAGAACATAAAATACGTTTAATAATTTTATTTATTTCATTCTTTAGTCATTGACAATATATTAGGAAAATGATTATGCAAAATGTAGATGTATGTTTGTATGGACCTATTCTCGAGATACCTAATGATAAACATATAAAACCAAAAATTGAAAAAAAATTGCATGATAGAAAGAAAATATATTTCGAGGCTATTAATTTATACACGATATTAATATTCCATTTTTTTTGAAAATGTAATTAATTATTAATTAATTAATTATTTTTTGTGCTACTTAAGAATACCATAGCAAATATATTTCAATGAAACAAGAAATTTTAAGAATAAAAATTAGTCTAATACATACACATTTTGTTAGTTCATTGCCTTATATTGAAATACATGATGTTAACTTAAAAATGATTTCTTTATAATTTAAAAGTTTCTTGCAAAAAAAAGAGTAATTTGCAGTTAATTGATGTGACTTCGCCAACTACTCTAAGTAAGCACAATATTTCATTCATGTTGGTTCAAAAATAATTCATTTCACAATGTCTTGATACATTAAAATAAAAGCACTCATGCAAATAAGCTCTATTTGCTTATAATGGAAATTTTTAAATAAGACAAACACTTAAAGATATTTCTTCTTTCTTACTTATGAAACACAACATTTCAATAAGTGTAATTTAATTATTTTACAAATATATTTTATGCTATGGATACTCCTTTTATAACGGAACAATATCTTAAGATTGTTCTCTCTTGATAATCATGCTCTTTCGGTATGCTGTGCTATTTGATGAATAATGTAATAAGAAGCTTTATTGAGACACTGAAATATTTTTATCATTTATTGAAAACACAGAGAAGAATAAGCAACAAAAAAAAAAATCCAAAACATCTACTACAAAGCAGAAGCAAAAATTTAATTATACATTGATACAAGAATGGAATGCTGTAACTGAAAACCATGGAGACGCTGCATTATACTTCGAATTTAAATAATGACTTTGAAATTTAGATATCCTTTAGAGATCATGGCGCGTTGTCTTCTAATTCCAGATCACTTTCGACATCTCATTCTTAGAACTCTTAATTTCTTTTTTATTCAAATATACGAGTAAGACGTCAATGTGGCAGTCTCGAAAATTGAGTAAAAAATCAGTGATGCATAAATAGTAATGGTCAAAACCTTTTATCAATTTAAACTTTAAAAATTATTCAAGTTCTTGTTAAATTTTATTCATTTTGTCCATTATTTTTGGATCCTTGAAGTCTGCCTTTCAATTTCGCCTTTTTTTAGAGAATGTATCAATTAAGCTTAAACAATTTTCCGATGATCAAATTTTTAAAAATATGTTAAGAATTTTTAAGCAAGCCTCGCGTTTTTTTAAACATACCTTGATATTTTTGAGAAAATACTATAGAAGAGTTAAATGAGTTGATAACGATGGATTAAATGAGTTACACTTATTAATAGTCTAATTAATTGCAAATTTTTAAAATGACAATAATGAAAATATGTTTACTTTTCATTTTATTAATATTATCGTAATTTAAGCTTGAAAAGCATTGAGAAATATACATATATAATATGTTATAAAAAATAAGGAACTACTAACCAAAAAAACTATATATTAATTGCGAATAACGTATGAAAAATGATTGGCTGATCCTATTGTTTTGTATGTTGTTAGTGATTTAGTTCTTCATTAAAAGAAGGGCGAAATGTATTAAAAATTGTACATTATGAAAAATTTTTTCACCCATCAATACATTCGGGAATGAATCGGAAATGATCAAGATTTCAGAAAAACTGCTGTAAGATCAGAACGAGTTGCAAATGAATTTATTATTTCAATAATTCTTTCGCTTCAGAACATAGTTAAAAATCCAAGAATAGAAAAGGGCAGGTTATGCTGCCTGCTCTTATGAGAGTGATGTTGAATTTAAATTTCAGAAACTTGTGTGTAGGAAAAAAAGTTCTTCAAATTCTACTACTACAAAAGGCAGAAAAATGTCTGCACTAGGACAGGCATTATGAACAGGGTGGTGTCTCTGTGCAACAGTTTCAGAAGAAAAAAAAAAGAGTTCGTAGATTCCATTCGCTGAAGCTCTCCAGTCGTAACCCAAAGAATAGCATATGTAATAAATATACATATGTAATATTGTATAAAAAAATAAGGAACTACTAACGAAGAAAAAAATATTACTTGTGAAAAACGTATGAAAAATGATTGGCTGATCCTTTTTTTTTTTTGTATGTTGTTAGTGATTTAGTTCTTCATTAAAAAGAAAGGGGAAATATCTGAAAATTTTTTAAATCCATATAAAAATACTTATTTTATATATGTAGGTCTACGTATACATGTATATATATGTAAGTGCATATATATATGCATATATCTTTCTTTTCATTGGCCCAAAAGCTCCATGGTGGCTAATGTCGCTGCCTACTGGCAGATTTCGAGACAGGAAATGTATTCTTTTTGTGGGGTAGGGTTATCCGCCTTACGCCCAACGCTCTATAACCATATTAGATCGGGACCTATGGCTTAAAGTGGATTCCAGACCACTACAAATATCTGAGTCACCAGAGAGTTACTCACTTGGCTATTAGGCCAGCCGTCTCTTCCTCTCTCGGTGTATATGTGTGTGTGTGTATATGTGTGTGTGTGTATATATATATATGGGAGTGCATGTGTGTGTGTGTGTGTGTGTATATGTGTGTGTGATTGTGAGTGTGTGGTTGTTTATTAAAAATGACGGAGCATTAAAAGATGACTTTGTTTCTATATGGGCAAACAATAAAAAGAGTTTATACATCTCAAAAGCAGATAAACCTAATTTTTTATAAGCGACATTTTCCTATACTTGGTCATCTCATTTTGGAGAATGTGTAATATAATCCTTTCCAGGAAATAAATGAAAGAACAGTGTGTTATATTTGCAAAATTATGTCTTTTTCCCAACCAAACAAAAGTATGCAATCTATGTGTCTCCCTCCCCAGACACATGGGCGAACTAATGGGGTTTCCCAGGACCCCGTATTATGATTATGTCCTTCACAGTGGCAATGAACATAATCAACTAAGCTGGTGGAATTCCTACCACAGGGGAGAGTCCTTTTACTGGATGGGGGTAAAAGCGTCCTATTACGTTGCTTATTACATTTGTGAGAAAAAAAATACTTATTCCTTTAACAGAATTTACGTGTATGGCGTTAAACAAATTTTGCTGTTATATCTGTGACTATTAAAGGTATAAATTCTGACCTGAAAGAATGGTGAATGCTTATGTGACTGTGAAAAGTATTTTGTAACAAAAGAATTTGAAGATAAAACTTAAATAGTCTTTATAATAAAATCATCTTAAAATAATCATAGTTATATATATATATATATATATGTGTGTGTGTGCATAAAAACACAAAACACAGTCGCAAAAAACTAAAAGAGAGCAAAATGAGTGAAATAGAAATACCATAATTATGTATGCCAAAAACTACCACTAGTATTCGCTATACGCAAATTGTATAGCAAATCCATCATAGCATTCACAATACATAGACAAAGCTGGGTAGTAATTCCAAAAATTAAGATCTCCTGTTTAATCCAATTATATATCCAAATACCTTTTATAAAAATGCATGAATCACCTCTTGTATACCGTTAATATTCCTTACAATGTAGGTTATCTTAATTTTTGGATTAATTCATTTGTAAATATATCTAACGTATTTTCATTTTAAGTAAACGGATTATAAATTTTAATAACAAAAATGTATGAACAATATCATAATAAGCATCTAGCGAGAAGAAATGAAGTGGTTTATAACATCCTGAGAAACTACTCAACACCCATTTGTCTGATGAAGACACATTCCGATAAGTAACGTAATATATTACATAGTTATATTGGTGATGGTGAAATTCTTTTTCGAAGGTGGACTTATAAATAAATATATATATATATATATACATTCAACCGGTCCCTTCGTACATCTGGAAAACAACTTCAGCAGGGCATCAGCAGCGCCCTCTATAAAGAGAGGGAACTTTCTCAGTAGTGTCCCAGAACTATTTTGTAAAGGTTCATACCTTCCACCTCTTTTTATTAACTTTTGGATGTTTGATGGTTGTCTGTATGTTACTAAAGATTCAATAAATGATTGTTACAAAACTACACTCTGTCCATAAATTAAGGATAATGAAGTTCAGGCAAAGAAAGAGACAGAAGCAAAACAAATTTGACTTATTTGTAAAGTCTATTTATTAAACAAAAGGTAAAGAGCAAAAATTATGCTATATGTTTGACATAATTAATAAAAATTGCGATTTTTACACACTGGAGCAAATTTCAAAAAGAACCTATTTACAAAAACAGTATAACATGGTTAGTATGATGGTTAATATGGTCTCCCGGACGATGCAATACAGGCCTCACAATGCCTAGGCATGCTGAGTATCAAATTATTAATCTGATCTAGGGGAATATTACACCACTCATCACGCAATGCCCTCGAAGTTCCGGTTGACAGGTGGGAGGCTTTACATCATGGCTATAACTGTTCCTAACTGGAAAAAAAAAAAGAGAATTTAAAATGTAACTAGAATATTTTACTAATTTTACATTTGTGAATTAGAACTCGACATGGCTTCAAGCGAACTGAAAAACAGAGTGCAAATCCCATCCAAATCCTTTCTATACTTTTTTTTTATCAAAAACAGTAGGGGAATCGGATTGATCAAGAGTACCAGAAAAATCCTGCAAGATCAGACGAGTTGCAAATGAATTTATTACGTCCAGTAATTCGTTACCTTCAGAACACAGTTAAAAATCCGAGAATAGAAAAGGGCAGGTTCTGTTGCCTGCTCTCATGAGAGTGATGTTGAATTTACATTCCAGAAAATTCGTGTGTAGATAAAAGAAGGAAAAAAAGTCCTTCAAATCTACTACTACAAAAGGTAGAAAAATATCCGCAGGAATCAGGAAAGACATTATGAACAGGGTGGAGTCTCTTGGTGCAACAGTTTCAGAAAAAAAAGGAGTTCTTAGATTTCTTTCGCTGAAGCTCTCCAGTCGTAATCCAAAGAATGGTTTATTGACTTCGACACGCGATTTTGTAGCACGGCCACGCAAATGGGTGTTTTTTTTTTTTTTTCTTTCTTCAATGGAATGATGAACTTGCTTCCTCTTGCAGTTGTCATAGTCAATTCTGAACTCTTGAAAGAAAGTAATGGAAGGGTACTAAAGGAGATGTGAATTCTAAAACCACTTTAAATGTTTAACTTCTTGGAACTGAAAAGCTTACTTAGCATTTATATTAAAGATGAAAAATATATAATTTATATAATAATTTACTGGGATATATTTATTATTTCCAGATTTAGAATAAACTAACATAAATATATAAGATGCATATTATATTTAATTTAAAGCTCAAATATATTTAAAAGTAAAAATGCATTAAAAATATATATTTAAAATATGTTAGTAAAATACATTAAGAATATGTATTTAAATTACAGTATCTTTTATTTCTAAACTAAATACGTAATTTTGTAAAGTTTTTATTTATTTATTTATTTATTAACATACCTCATTTTTCTTCTTTTTTACGTATAACATGTTCACATAAAACGGGAGAGAAAAAGTTTATTAAATGACATTTATAAATAATATTAAAAGAACATATTAAAATAACAGTTAAAAATAACATTAAAATTACAATTAGAAAAAATAACGTTTATAAATAATATTAAAAAATTTAAAATTTGCTATAGCACAATTATTGATAAATCATTTCCACTTTACATTCATAAAAAAAAGTTTTTTCATTGCTTTTCAAAGGCTTTCATTGATGATGACTCTTCCATGGCAATAACATTAATTTATTCAATGTCATAACATAAACCCATCCGCCATTCAATTTTTTTTTCTCGAGTATTTCACATTTCTTCTAAATTTAAGTCAAAAGTATTTTTAATCCGGAATATGTAAAATATTGTAAAGTTTGCTAATGTTGCTTACTATCAATTAGTAGCATACTATAGTTATTATACTTACTAATTTAAATTGCACGCAACACGAAAATAATTATTTATTTTTACAAAAAGATAACAATTAAATGCCATGTTTAGTTTTAAATACTTGCTTATTATAATTATAAATTTGCTCTTAAATTGATAACTAAAAATATTCATATGTAACAATTAAATCTTAAAAGGAATTACTGATTAAAACTACAATTTTATTATTTTCATTTTTCAATACATTTTTTTGAAAAATACGCTCTTTTTCATTATAGCTTTACATAGATTTTACATTTAGCTTTTCACCTATCAATACATTTTTTCGAAAAATATTCTCTTTATGGAAAAAAAGGAAATTTAAAATGTATCTAAAATATTTTAATTCTTAAGTTTCTGAATTAGAAATCGCCGTGGCTTCAAACGAACTGAGAAACAGGGGGTCAATTCCATCAAAATTCTTTCTTTCAAAAACAGTAGGGGAATCGGAAATGATCAAGAGTCCCAGAAAACTCTGTAAGAATCAGACGAGTTGCAAATGAATTTATTACTTCCAGTAATTCGTTCGCTTCAAGAACATAGTTAAAAACCCAGAATAGAAAAGGGCAGGTTCTGTTGCCTGTTCGCATGAGAGTGATGTTGGATTTACATTCCTGAAACTTCGTGTGTAGATAAAAGAAAAAAAAAAGGTCCTTCAAATTCTACTACTACAAATGGCAGAAAAATTTCTGCACGAATCAGGAGAGACATTATGAACAGTGTGGTGTCTCTTGGTGCAACAGTTTCAGAAGAATAAAAAAAAAAAGAGTTGTAGATTCCTTTCGCTGAAGCTCTCTAGTCGTAATCCAAAGAATGATTTATTGACTTCGAAACGCGATTTTATAGCTCGGCCATGCAAATGGGTGCGTTTGGAGAGCTTTTTTTTCTTTCTTCAATGGAATAATGAACTTGCTTCCTCTTGCAGTTGTCATAGTCAGTTTTGAACTCTGAGAGTAAAGTAATGTAAGGGTACTAAATGAGATGCGAATTCTAAAACCACTTTAAATATTTGACTTCTTGGAACTGAAAAGTTATATCTGCATTTATATAAAATATGAATACTAAATCATTTTAATTAGTATAATAATTTGTGGGATATATTTATTATTTCCAGATTTAGTTTAAACTAATGTAAATATATGATGCCATTACATAACTTTTAAATGGCAAATATATTGAAAAGTAACAATAAAAAAATGTATTTAAATTGTGTATTTTATTTCACAAATACGTCATAGTCATTCTCTCAATTTTTTTATTTATTTAATTTTTAAAATATCTTTTTTTCTTCTTTATTTTTTACATATATCATGCCCATTTAAAAGAAGAAAAAAAATATTAAATAAACTTATAAATAATATAAAAATTCATTAAAATAACATTAAAATAACATTAAAATAACATTAAAAATAACATTATAAGCATAATAACATTAAGAAAAAGGTGACATTTATAAAAATAAGATTTAAAAAATTATTAATTTGCTATAACACAGTTACAGATATATCATTTTCACAGTACATTCATCCAAAAAAAAGTTTTTTCATTGCTTTTCAAAGGCTGTTATTGATATTGATTGTCCCATTACAGTAAAATTAATTTATTCCATAACATAAAATGAACCTACCTGCACATCAGTTCTTATTTTTTCTTGATTAATGTACATTCCTTCTAAATTCAAGCCAAAAACAGTTTTAACCAGAATATGTAATATTGTAAAATTTGCTACAGCAGCTTACGATCAATTAATAGCATACATAACACTACAATGATTTAAAAATATTTAAAATGCTGCATTCAAAGCAGAATTTCTATAAAAGATATTCAAGGACCATGGCAGAGACGCACAGACTACGTTCCATTGATTCATTTCTTCAGTCATTTCTTATTATATGTCTATTTTACTGAAAATTATAATTAATAACTATAAATAGCCTTTTTTTTTTGCATTTTGATGGATAACAAAGAATGATTCATTTTAGAATAATAAAATAAGTGTTCATCTATTAGGCAAATATTTTATTCAATTTTAATTTTTATTGCAAACTAAAATATGTGTTCTGTTGTCATGAAGGTGAGAATGCAAGATAATTATCTATTTTTTTTATATGACTTTGCAATATTTATTGCATGGAATTTGCATCACTTTAAAGTTTCACAAAAATAAATTATAATTATTATTGATAAATAATGGATTAACATTTTCTTATCTATTCGGATCAACAAATATTTAGTGTTGTTATGTAACTATATTAGATACAATAAGGAAATGAGGCCTGTGACCTTCATAAATCTGCGATTCATGTTCTGTGATTATAAAGATACAAAACATGAAAACAGATTTTTAGTGAAGATACGATCGTAAATCGAGCAGTAAACAATTCTTTTTAGACATCAGCAGTCATTAATTGTTGACTATTCCACGAACTTTCAAACTCCACTAATTTCCTTCTGACAAATATGGATGGATAAAAAAAAAAGTCTTAATTGGTTGTAAAGTGTTTTTGTTGCCAGTGTGTTTCCCATTTCTGTAAAGTTGAATTCATCGAAAACCATTTGCCCCTTTAACCTGTTGGTTTATTTTGTTCTATAACAATTTAATTTTTCTTTTTATATTCGAGAACCAACCTTGTAATCTTGAGTCTAAATTATTTTATCAAGAAATTTTATATACATTGGCTGATTACAATTAATTAGTAATATACAACTGTTATCACTATAAAGGTAATTAAGAAAAGTTTTAATAAAAATATTTTTTGGCTATGAAGAACATGCTGTTGCGAAGATATAAATTCTCAAAACATGTGCTAGTCAAGAATTGTTCCTCAAGTATATCTCTAAACTTTGCATACGATGATGATCCATGATATTTCGAATTAATTTCCTTCTATGGGACTATTTATTTATTGAAAAGAAGAGAAAATTGCCCTCTCTGTTAGAGAATATTTCTAACGTTGTCAACTGATCAATGTCCTTATAGTAGATCGTTTCAATCGAATAAAATTTGCTTATTTAAATAGTTTAATTTTACTTCCAAAATAAGTTAAGATTCTTGCTGAATTACAGATGCATCATTTTAATTTTTGAATCTGTGGAATATTTTAAGAGAATTAGCATGTCTTTGCTGACTTTGTTCATAGTTATATCATGTGTGACTGTGTGTTCATATTATATAATATGTCATGTGTGAAAAACTGTGTTATCTATCGAATTATTTAGATTCACACTTATAATCAATTTTCCATAGCAATATTTCCGTGCCAAATAATTCGGTTAAAAATATACAAAACTTCAAAACAAATTTCCATCGAATAGAAAAACCCTCAGTAATCTGTTTATTTCAAACATCAGCATTAAATAATTTAATGAATCTTTGAGCATACTACGAATCTTGGAATGTCACATACTTACTTTTTTCAATGAGTTGTTTAATCGAATTAAAAGGTGAAGAAAAAGTCTTCATTGCATGGCAACACACTTTCATTTTTCTTCCTAAGTCAGTGAAATTGATTTAATCTAACCAAATTTGCTTATTTGAGTTGTCATGATTTTTTTGAACATGTTAAAGACCTTCTGTATTCAAGTCGTAATCTTTTCTATTCCTATTATTAGTTCACATTCTCCCTATATATGTTTATATATCTTGTTCAAATTTTCAATCGTCAATAAAATACTTTTTATTCATCCACTCAAGTTCAAATACACTTTCTTTCACTTCATCCACTACAAATACACTTTTTTTGAACTTGTAGTGGATGACACTTGATGTTAATGAATTTTTTCAAACATTAATTCATTAATTAAATTTAATAAATTAATTTTATTTTTTTTATATGAGAGGAAAAAATGTTTTTATTTGATTTTCAAATGAATGCGACTTCAATTCTTGCGAAAATAACTAAAAATAAAAATTGTTAAAATAAAAGTTGTTATTATGACCAAGTAGGAATTTGACTTTAAAATTTTTTTTTATATAACTTGTTAATTTTGAGTTTGTAAAATATTGAGAAAAATAAAGAAACATCAATTTAACAATATCCAATTTATATGTCATAATCATAATTTAATTTTAGCGTATAAAAAACTATATTCATTAAAATCTTTTAAATATTATGCTGGCCACAAAATTTCAAAGGAAACATGTTCTTCTGCTCTGATAACGCGCTTACAAAGGAAACGAAATCTGAAAAGAAACTTGCAGTCAAGAATCGATACACAAATCCATCGTTAAACTGTTCCTTTCAGACATCAGCGTTAAGTAATTGTTCGTTATTCCACGAATATTCGAACTCCACCAACTTCCTTCTAACGAGCTATTCAATCGAATCGAAAAGAAGGAAAAGTAATAGAAAAAAAAAGGAACTCTTCATTGCTTGCCAAGCGCTTCTATTGTCGATGACCTTTCCATGTCAGTGAAGTTAATTGAGTCAATCGAACAGCATTTGCCCGTTTAAGTTGCTGGTTCCTTTTTCTCTGGAATTAGTTAATGTCCCTCCCGGATTCGAGCCGCACCCTTTCTATTCTTGAATCCGTAAAATATTGAGAGCGATTTAGGGTCTGCACGCAATCTGTTATCTTAAATTAATTTTCTCCCCTCTAATGAAAACGCGGCAAAATTAGTTATTCAACGCGGAGGCACTAAAATTAGTTATTCAATTTAGGGAAGCCTTTTAACTAACTTTGGATTTAATTTTCATAATATTTTAGTTTGGTTTTCTGAGACGTGGAACCGAAAACAGTTTTGGATTGTTCGTCATTTAATTAATTGTCTATATTGAAATGTTTATCATGCATATGAATATCATAGATTTAAATTAATATTTTATATTAAAATAATTATAATTTAGTAATTATAATATTTTAAATGTTCATCACAGAATTTTATCATAATATTTGTGTAATTACAAACTACATTTCTTTTTATTTAACGATTAAGGAGTATTTCTATTAGTGCTAGTGTAGAGTGCACTTTGCTAATACTGCAGTGAGTCAATTTTGAAAAACTTTCTAAAAGCATTAATCATCCACAATATATTAGAAACATTTTTTAAGCATTTCTAATCCTGACCTATTGGAAGTTTTCCTAAAGGCAGCCCTGGTAAATTAATGTTGTGGAGAATTAAGATCATTCAGGAAGAATATTTGGAGCAAAGATGGATTCAAAATAGAAATTAAAAACTGAAGACCAAAGTAAATTATTTCAATTTGAATTCCACCCAACTTATTCCCTTTAACCTTCTACAGAACATAAGAATAATGGCTGATCAATATTATTTGGAGATGATTAAACAGCTTAGTTAACAGCTTAGTAGAAACGCGACACATGAAAGTAATTTTTACCACTGACTGTTTATGTCTATATGCCGGTATCAATCCATCTAGATTCCTACCTTCGCTAATTCCCACCGAAAATTGCAGTCATGAACAGGTGGAAAAAATTCCCTTCCTATGACGCCAAAAATAAAGATTTAAAGTCAAAAGTAAGCTTTACAACCATCACCCGATAACACTAAACAACCATTTTTCTTACGTTCTGTAGAACGTTCTTTTTCTGTTGAACGTTCTTACGTTCTGTATACGTCCCTGCAGTATTAGTAGTGAAAGAAATGCACACCATAAGTGGAAACTAACGTAAGGTGTATGGGTTTCCAGTACTTATTGGAGAATCTGTAGATTTTCAATAATTTTATATTTTAGAAAAAAAATGTTGTAAACCAGTAAAAGGAAGCAATAATTATTTCTAATAGTTCTATTAAAAATGTTGTTGACCATCGCTATTAGTTAATTGTTGTTCAAAAGTGCAATTGACGAAGTAGCTAAACAGACAATAATATAATTAGCATAATGCAAAGTGTCTGCCTCTGAAACCTATAAAAACAATGTCTGTTTTTATGTTTCATGATTTGTTCAATGTGGTTCGTAAAATCTTTTAAATATTGTTATTGAGAAAGATATTTAAACAATACAAATATGCATTTTAAAAAAAAAAAAATTAATCCACTTCAGTTAATTAGAAAATACTTGACATTGCTAAGAACTATTCCAATTCATTTTAAAGTTCTAATTATATTTTCATTATTTCATCTAACGATTCTTGCGTTTAACACTGAGTGATTATTAAATTATAACACTCAATGTTTCGATATTTCAGTTTTTATGAAATAAAGTCAAACTGCGCACTTAGTACTCCAGGGCAAATACTGAGTGACAGTTTTATAGACTAAAGTTAAAAAGTAAACTAGGAAAAAAAATTAGAAAAGACCCCCACCTTCAAAAACTTATCAAAAACTTTGGTCAAATTCCTGCAATCTAATTTGAACTATTTTAATCAATATCTTTTCATTGTTTTCAATTAAATTCAATAAGTGCATTCGTAATTTTGGAGGATTTTTGAGCACTTGACTGGAAGGCATGTGCGAGGAATTTAACTCACTTCGAGGAGAATTTAATTAAAATTATAATGTGTCAGGCAAAAGGAAAGCTACAGATGATTCGTCAGAAGCATTTTTTGTGAATCGAAAACACTTCTTTGAATTTAAAATATCATTTAATTATTCTCTTATTTGCAATTAATTTCTGGCAACCCAAAATTTGTTAGAGCGGTGAAGAAGCGGACGATGTCAAATTGAGTTTGCATTTGTGACCATTGAATTACGCCCTAGGGAGTGACTTAATGGATTTCCTAATAGGACGCACTTGAGTGGATGAGACAGCATTAAACGATCCCTTATATATTAGTCAATAATCCGGTAAATGTAGGGCAATAACACTACTTTGACTTATTGAACTATATTTTTAAAGGTAGAGAATCTCCTGTGAAAGTGAATCGGTTTGAAACCCTGCAGGATATTTTTATCCGTTGTAAATAGTTAGGTGGTGTGTTCCACTTATATATACCGCGAAACGCCAACTGACAGATAATGTATTACTTTCAGGAAGTATTTTAAGGTAAGTTACACAATATATCTATACCGGAGAAAATCCAGAACTATCCCTCAAATATGCCTGACAATTTCTATGAGATGTTTGTAAACATTGTGACTGCAGCCATCTAGTCTCCTAGTTCCTGGAAATATTAACAGCCAACAGAATAGGCCAGTAGAGCTCTTATATATTATTTTAAGATTCCCGAGGAAGTACAATGAATTCCGTTTGGATTTTTAAAGTTATCTGTCCAGATTTTAAGGGACACTGCCCAGCGTCACTTCCACAAAATTTAATTAGATATTAAGGATAATTATTAAAGTTCATTATAAGGTCACGATCCACATTTGTGTGCTGTATTGCAGAAAACTTAGAAAACTCGTAACAATTAGCTTGATATGTATGGTATACAAGTACCAATTTCTGAAATCAAGAATCGCAACACCAGCATAAGATTCTTCACAATTAAAGACAGTTAAAAGCTAATAGACTGGTGAAGAAAAGAAGGTAAATTACAGGAGGATTTTGAATTTTATATGTATATCGCATGAGTATATATCCAAATATATCATACCTTGTATCCGGATAACAGATGCAACTATACCTGCCTTGTATGTGTTTGTAGCATGGCATAGAACCAGAAAACTCTCGCCAATCAAAATTGTCATCAAGCCTACTAGCTCCTTAAAACGGAGACTACCAAGAGCATAACTATTGTATTGTATTTCTCATATGCTGGTATACTGGCTTTTTTTCAACGTCATTTTAAATAGTACTTAAGCTTATGTCATTTGTCAAATATTAAGATTATCAATTACAAATTGTATTAATCAACTACAGAAAAAAAAAAAAAGTGATGCAGTTGTTAATTATAACAAAATTGTGAAACAATTTTTGTTTTAAAATTTAATCATATTTCTGATTTATCTTTTAACATTTTATGTTATATATATATATATATATATATATATATATATTATATAGCCTGATGTCCGATATGACTAGATACAGGTTTATAACTAGATGTCCGAGCTGGAACACAGGATTTTAACTAGATGCAGCTGTGTCTGGAACACAAATTTTGCGCAAAACTTTGTACCATAGATCCCGGTGTAATACGACTGGGGTAGGGCTGGCAACGCTGCCCAGTAAAAATAAAACATCTCTTCACACCAAATCTGCTAGTAGGCAAAAAGGACTTGTCTCATCATAAGGCAGTTGCTCCAATGAAGAAGAAGAATATGTTATTTATTTGTTCGAAATAAATTCATTTCATTATAAGTTTATTATTCAATCGTGCATTTTGAAATTTATCAAAAATAATATATTTTTTATCTTCCGAAACAGAAAGTTCTACAAAGCCATAATTTTTTAAATAACCAACAAATGTCAAATTTTGAAGCCCATTTTACTTATTTAAATATTTGAAAATTGTACTCACAAAAATCTAATATGTACAAAAATCTACGATGAAATTCTTACTTATGTATTTTTAACATTGGTTACTCACATTATTTTTGCATGATACATCGTACCCATACACTATTTTCAGGAATAAATATTTTTGTTTTTCAATTTCCGAATAACGGTTTTTTTTTTATTATTTATTACGTACACATAAACGTGTGCTAAATAACGATAAAATAAATTAAAGTCTCGGTTATGCCCAATAACTATTTAATATCTATATAAAGTTTATATAATCTTTTAATTACTATAAAATTTTTGATAGTTATTTTTTTGTTAGTTAAAAATATTTAAAATTTTTAAAATATATATAATAAGTAAAAATATTTTAAAAATAGTTATTATGAAATATAAATTTTATTAACATTTTACTTTATTTAAAATTTATATTTTTAAATATTGTGCGGAAATATAGCAAATGTCTCGAATTTTCTTTAAATCATTAATTTTTTATAATTTTTTCTTTTGCAAATTCTTACCATGGATGCAATATTTAAGAATTTAAATATTTTTTTTTCCAATACATAGGTACTGAAATGATTCTTTTTTTCCCTCAATCATCTTTGTAATGAATAAAGAAAGTACAAAAAATGTATTTATTTTCGATCTGTACACATAATCCGTTGCCATACTTTCACGTTTTGTAAGTAAAAAAAACTCACTTCATATTTTATGTTCATGTATAGCTTCAGATTTTGTTTGCATTATGCATAAGAAATTGCATGAATTAGCATCATTTTTTTTTAACAAATTCATACCAATACCTCATAATTCAGAGGTATAAATATACATGCCGATATTTTACATTCCACACTTCTTATGAAAATTCCGCTAGCAGCCATAAATCAGCAACAGAATGCATACCGAGGGCCATTAGATTCTGATTTACGACTTCTGAAAAGTAAGCTGGCTAGCATGTGATTTAACAACTCGGATCTTAGTAAAAAGAATGTGATTTTATTGATTTATGTTACGTGTTTTTTATGACCTACTTATTATTAATCGATACATAAAAGATAGAGTAAATAATTTAAAAAAAAAAAAATGTATGATTTTTTTCCAAAGAAGAAAAATAATCAAATAAATTAAAAAAATAAAAAATATAAATATTAAATTATGTTATTTCTATATAAATATTAAATTTTATCATATAAAATTAATATTTAATAATTATTAATTTGGGCTTGAATGGACTAGTGGCTAGAGCTCTGGCGCTTGATACCACAGGTTTCGGGTTCGAGTCAGGCGGTGCCATGGATATTGGTAGTAGTTCGAATCCACTTTAAACTGTAGATCCCGGTCTAACATGATTGTAGAGCGTTGTGAGGGTGTTGTTACTCCGCGTCCGTAGCTTATCTTCAAACTTCACGCAATTCCTGGGTAGTGCTAAGTGAGTAACATCGGTGCGGTGCTTGCCTTAAGGCATCAAAGATAATTCTCTAAGCGTTTGTCAGCTGCATTAGAAAAATGTATTTATAAATTTTAAATTTATAAATACATTTTTGTAAAAAAAAGAAATATTCGTGTATATGATGTATATATCGATATAAATATGCTATTTTCCAATCAATAATAAGTAGGTTATATAAAAAATAAATCAATGAAATCCCATTCTTTTTACTAATTATGTTATAAATTTAATATCTACATATAAATAATAAATATTAAGTTATTAATTTATTATAAATATTAAATTTTGTAATTTTTTTAAATATGTAAAAAAAAAATTTTTTTTTTTTAATTATTTACGCCAATTTTATTAGTTTTCAAAAAGTAAATTTATAATATAATAATTGTAATCCAATTACAATCTTATTAGTATATTACAAAGTATTTTTTTTTTTTTTTTTACTCTTTAGTTCTTTTATAACTTCTAACACATAAAAAATAATAGCTGAGAGAATTTTCAAGCATGTCAAAAACTACTTCATATTTTTTTTTTTTCCCTTTTCTTTTTTATACTAAGAATATTTAACTCAATCTCCTATCATGTAATGAATTTTTATTTTTTCTACTTATCAAATATTTAAATTTAATTTACAAGAAAGATTCGATATCGTAAGTATTTTTAACACTAGTGAATTATATTTAAGTATAAAAGGATTATAAATATTATTTTTTTCACTATACTTTTATTTAACATGCATCTTTCATTATTTTTACGTTGCAGAGTGCTTAGGAGTTTCAAAGTGCACTGTTTAGTGAAGCAATCCGTAGAGAATGTTGATAAAAATGAAAAAAAAAAAAAAAAATAATTTTTTTTTTTTTAGGGGGATAGGCGGGGAGACATTATGTCCACACTTTCTATTATTTACATTTTGTTAAGACTATTCTTTTTATATTACACAATATTATAATAAATAAATGATATAGAAATTTATGATGTTGTAGAAATTTCGGATGTTGTAGAAATCGTGATACTGAGGTGAAAAAATGTATTTATCTACATACAATCACACACACACATATATGTTTATGTATATAGATCATAAGACCTTTTTCGATTTTGATCCAGACATCTAGCCGAAAGAAATAACAGAGATCTAATGTTAAGTATTTCTATGTTAGTTATAATGGAATTTTGTTGATTTCCTGAATATACTGTTATATACAGTTTGTTATGAGACTGAGGGTGAAATAGACATATGATGTTTCTGAACCTATATTTATGTAGTATATTATCAATATAGTATAGTATATTTATATAGTATTGTATATTATTGTGCATTTCTTTTCTGCTCTTGCAATGTTTGCACTTATCTAGAAATGCATCTACTTCCACAATAATGTGTATGCAGATTCATATATATATATATATATATATATATATATATATACTGGTCTTTGTATTGATATTTTATATTTAACTTATTATATCTACAAAATAGGCATTATTTTTGTTTTTTGCAAACATTATGCATGAAGTCCAATTTTAGAAATAATTCAATATTAATGCACACGAATTAAAAAGCATAAAATTTTTCAAAGGAAAATAAAAATATGATTTTAATATGATAGAAATTTGTTTAATAATCCCTAATCCTTATAATGCTATTAATTTTCAATGTAAACCCAAGGCTTATATTATTAAATTTAAGTATTTTAATCTTCAGCAATTTTTGATTTACATTTTCTAAGTCTAAACAAAATAAATCAAGTCATATTTTGCAATAAATAATATTGGGATTTTCCGATAAACACACATCCACACACACACACATATATAATATTTATGTACATATATAGATCATTAGATATGTTTCGATTTGGATCCAGACATGTAGCCGACAGAAATAACAGGGATTCTAATGGTAAGTATTTTTTGAAGTAGCTGTGTTAGTCATAATAGAATTTTGCTGATTCCCAGAACATACTGTTATATACAGTTTGTTATGAGGTTGAGGTAGACATATGATGTTTCTGAACCTATATTTTATATACTTGTGCCTTTTTTCAATTTTCTTTTCTGTTCTTGTAGTGTTTGCATTCACCTAGTAATGTATCTAGACGCACATAATGCGCATGTCCAATCTTATATATGTATACATACTGGTTTGTCTGGACTTTTGTTTTTTTGTTGGACTTGTCTTTATCTGTTTTTTACAGATATTTTCTACTTTTTATATAGTTAGTGATAACTCCTCGATCTACTCGCTATTCGTTTTTGTTTGTGTTCATCTATTTTCTGTGTATTTTGTCTATGCATGTATGTGCTTGTGTCCATGAAAGTGTGTTTAAAAAGAGTGGAAATGATATAAAAACAAAAAGTAAATTAGATGCATTTATAATTTTATGAGTATTACATTTTTATTTATAATTTAATTTTCTTTGCTTCAATGATTATTATGTTGCACTAGATTTAAATAAATTGATATTAAGTGAGCAAAATGCAAAATTTCTTATTAAAAAGATTTTAATTAATTATTTTTATACCTCATTCCTTTTTGTATTTTATTTATTATATTTACAAAATAGATATTAGTTTGTTTTTGTAAACATTTTGAATAAAATCAAATTTTTAAATAATTCAATATTAATGCATTCGAATTAAAAAACCATAAAATATTCCTAATAAATAGGAATTTTGATCATAAGGTGAAATTCATTTCATAAACCATAATCCTTCTAATGTTGCTAATTTCCATTATAAATTCAAGGGTTATATTTTTAAATTTATATATTTAATTTTTTAATGATATTTAATTTACATTTTCTAGGTCTGAACAAATAAATTATGTCGTATTTTACAATAAATAATATTGAAATTTCCAATGAGACATTTATTTTAAAGATTAATGGTATTTGAATTCATGCAGTTGGATTGTAGCTAGGTAGATTATTGAACATAGATAAATTAGAAAAATAAGTGAGGCCAAGTTATTGTGCTTAAAACTTGCTTTTCAATAATAATTGCATAGAATAATTTAAAAGATTATTCTCTTTTTATTAAAAATATAAGCTTCTTAAGTTTAACATCACAAACTTCTCCAGCGTTTGCTGATTGGATATACTTAAATCATTTGTTTAAAAATAAATAATTCAGTAAATATAAAGTACAGATAATTTTGTTACATAATAAACGTTTCATAAATCTGATTTAAATCTTATGAATAGAAATATTTAATATTTGCTAATATTTGAAAAAGCTATTGAAATACTAATTTTGTACAAAAAAAATATTAAGAAAATTATTATTATTAAAAATTAATACGTTATTTCTGTGAGGCAATAGTTTTATATCAGTTATTTTCAACAAGTGAAGATATTTTCTTTTTTCCTTTCACAAGTTTCCTTTTTTTTCAACATATTTTCTGTAGGCATAAACTTAACAACAACTTCTCATTCTTGAAATTTTTTAATGTTTAATTATTTAAAATTATTTTTCTTATTTGATAAAATGCACTGTTAATATTTCGTATACCTTAAATCTAAATCTACCCATATGCTTCATGACCTTCATTTTCAGATATCTATCTCGTATCTGTTCAATTTTTTCAATGTCTTTTCAAAATATTAAATAAAAATCTTTTGAAGGAACTGCTATCATCGATTTCTCATTTAAATTTTTTATTATTTTTTTTATATTTAAATAAATTTAAACTAAATTAATTTATTCTAACTAATTTACACTTTACTTTAAAATTAAAACGAATTAATTTATTATGTTCTTACCAATGGGATATTTATGGGATATATGGGATATGGGTTATATAGTCAATGGGATATTTATTAAAGCTCATTAAAATTTACAAAATCTCATCCAACATGAAGAAATAGATTATCTACAATTCCTCAAAAACAGCTTAGTCTAAAATGAAACTGCTTTATTACGAAATAACTCAACAAAAGAATATTTTTCAACACCAACAATGCTCTTTAGTACTTAAGAACCTTAATATCCTAAATCATAAATAAGACCACCAAGACAATTCGAACACATTCTTAAATTATTCCGCCTTGAATGAGTTAATAACATGTAAAATAATAAATATCATTTACATAATTCCAGCATATGATGCGATATCAATTCATCTTCAAGAAGTGGTATTTTTCACAAAATTCCACACTATTTCCTTCAAGGCTCTGTTTTATTTGTATATCTACAGGCACCAGCGAGCTTAATTGTGAAAGTTGAGCCACATAAATGAGAAATTAAAGGCTTAGGAGGAACTTCAAGAGGATTGAAAAGAACCTGACAAAAGGATTGAATTGAACTTCTTGATTAACTAAGATTTATTAATATGTTTGCAACGCAACTATTTAATCTAATCAAGCTTACATAAATTATAGTTTCCTGCACCAATGAACTGACGCAAAAATTTAAATAAGGTAACAGTGATTAATACAAAGCCTGTTGTTAGCTGAGGACTGAGCAATCAGAGGGAAGAGCGGTGCACGAAATAACATAAGCTCCCTCTAGGGAAGATAGTGTTTTGAATAAAATGTTTGAAAGCAGTGCTTCACTCATTTGAAAAGGATAACAAATTCAAGTTAAGAACACATGGGAGTGAATACGTCGATGTTTGCGAGATGCTGCTTTTAAATGCCTATCTTTTTAAAAGGCTTTAGTTAAAAATGGAAACTTCGAGGCTTTAATTTGTAGGGATCATTCTTACAACATAATTGCACGTTTAGGCTTTTTAATAACTCAAACCTCATCTTCTCCAAGTGGCATGCTAATTTGAGGAATTTGTATTTTTATGCTCGTCTTAATTGGGAAATCGAGAGCACTGTAGTTCTAGCGTAAATTTATTCGTTCATTTTAACAGATTAAATTTGTGTTCACTGTCATGAACCTCTAAACTGATTTTCATGGAGAATAGTTCAAATGATCTTGTAATTTGCTTGTTTTTCGCGCTTGGCGTGACATCCTGTTAATTTTAAACTTTAAAGCTAATAAGTCATTTTTTTTTAGGTTTACAGACTTTCCACAGGCTTGTAACAATGTCCCTATATTTATGTTGAATTATTTCTTTTTATGAATTAAAAATGTTTTAATTTAACAATATTTGTAAAAATGTAAACTTTTAAAATAAAGTTTGTAAATTTAAAAAAAAAATTGATTTTAATTAAAACTTTTTACATTTAGGGAAAATTAAAAATGAATGATATAATTAGTGACGAAAGTAAATTTTTTATATAGATATTTATTAAGATAATATATATAGATATTTATAATAGATAATAGATAAGATATAGATATTTATTAAGATATTTAAATTTTGTATTAAGATATTTATTTATAAAATGTATACTAAACATTAAGATATTTATTTATAAAAATGTATGTAAGCCTTTGCATACATAAATATTTTGTTTGAAGTTATAAATTATCACTGTGAAAATAAAATAGTTTTTTATGGTCTGTAAAAGAGAAATTTATTTAAATATGTCCGTACATAACTTAAACAAATTGCAATCTCTGCGTGTAGTGAATTTTACTTCAAAGAAAATTTTCTTTTAAACCTGTATGGCTAAAAACAAATATCTTTTTTTAAGAACTAATTCATACTATATTATAAATACATGACATAATAAATAATTTATATATACATAACTTGAGGAACTTGATAAATTATTAAACTATAAATATACAATTCCTTCCATTTATTAAAAATCTATTTTACTTTTGTGCAAATATGTTATGTGCCACCTATAACCTATTTCAGGGCCTTATTATAGCTAAAAATATTTTTTTCTTTTATAATATAATACGTGGTTGGTGTTGTATAGTGCGATAATATGCTCTATACTGTGTTAATATACTATAGTAAAATTCTGTGAGTACATATTCCTTAATAAAGCTATTCTCAGGATGTAATATATAAATATGTAATATGAAATATGTAAATAATTCTCAGGATAATAAATTTCTTTCGACTTTTTATATATATATAAAAGTGTTTATCAAAATAATGGAACACCCTAGAGTTCTAGGGTTATAAGGAATCATTTACTAATATGGACTTCTTGGCCAAGGAATCGAATAATACAAGTACTAAAGTGTGCTTAAAGGAATATTGAGCCATATACTTGTGGAGATGTTGTGAAAGTTCAGGGATCAATACCAGTGGTGGATATCGAATCCTGATTTATAGCTTTAAAATAGACCATAACGTTTCGATGATATTGAGGTCGCGGGACTGTGAGGACCAAGGTATTTTTTTCACATCATCATTGTGTTCATCAAACCCTGATTGGACAGATCCACTTATGTGTTCGTTAACAGTTGGTAGGAGATAATCACGTTTATACGCGTAGTGTAATATATGCAGGTGACGTACAAACATGCACCCGTCCTGTTTTGGGAAAAAGAGGGGAAAATGATTCTTCTGACCATATAACTGTCTTCCATTTATAAATGGACCCGGTTTTGTGGTTGTTTTGACGATGTTTGGCATTAACAGACATAGGAATTGCAAGTGACAAGTGACATAGGAATTGCTGCTCTGCCGTAAATATCTTATGAAGATGCCTTTCTAACTGTAATTACTAACACTGGAGAATCCAGATGCTGATTGAGTTCTGCATTCACTTTGGCTGCATTAGTTTTCTTTTTTTAGGCATTCCAATCTTCTTCAATACCTTCGGTCTCTTTCACTCAGCTTCTCCTATCGTCCACTATTTTGATTGCCGATGTCTATACGCCTTATAGAAAGATGTTTAGACACCTCGTGCTTCTAGAAATCCTAAAAGCTAGGATGTTTCGGTCACAGTTTCTCTAGAATGTCTATAATGTGGCAGAAATCTGTGATTCTCATTATTAACCACCTAAAATATACAGGCTCCTATATATAATGTGGTGTATAAGTTTTTGTGTTCTTTTTATATGCCAATGCAAGTTTTGCTGTTCATATTTTCGATATTTGCATTGTCTAATGACTTTCAGTTTCACGGCTGCAGTTTATGCTCACTTCGGTTTTTAAACTATTCTATTTTTCTTTTTGATAGGTCTTAATGGGAAGTAATTCAGAGTTTTTGTATTATATATGCTATGAAAATGTGTTATACAATTTGTGAGTAACGAATATCGGTATTGGCTTTTGTTGAGCAAAATAGTCTTGTCTTACAAGATCTCTTTTTCTCTCTCGATATATATATATATATATATATACCATTTATATTATATTATAAACTATTTGGTGTAAATTAATTGAAAGCGATTTAAAAACTATAAAATAAAACTACTAAAAATTTATAATAATAAATTGAAAAATATTGATTATATATACATTTAATCAATTATTTATCATATTCTTTATTCTATGATCCATTTTGTTTAATGCATTGAAAATCATGACCGTTAAAAATGTATCTTGAAATATCTTATAGTTTAATTTTAATATATTTTTAAAAAAATGCACATTTGATTTGAATATAATTTGTTAGTGTTTTCGTTTAAAATATATAAGATATTGTAAGTTATTTTAGAATAATAAGAATAACAGTCTAGCAGCGATTTATAAAGTTAAAATTAATACAAATTGCTAATTTCTAGAAAAATATCGAAACGTTTTAACATAGCGATATAAATTATGCCTAATAATTTTATTTTTATTTTATTCTTTATTCACTAAAAAATATATTTGTATAGCATTTTGTAGCTGAACATTTGATCGTGAAAATGCTTATCGGAAAATTGTTATGAAAATATAGTATGTTAGGACAGACAAATCTCTGAGATACCTAATTAAAAACATATAAGAAAATTTTGAAAAAAATTGCTTAATAGAAATGAAAATATATTTCCAAACTACTTAATTGTTTAATATACACGATCTTAATATTCCATTTCTTGAAATTATTCTTAATTAATTATTGTTTGCGCTATATAAGAATACATTTCAATGAATTGAGAAATTTTAATCAAACAAGAACAAATGCATGAATAATCAAGATAAGTATTTTAATGATAAAAAAAAAAAAATTAGCCTAATACATATACAATTTGTTAGTTCATTGTACTCTATTGAGATATATGATTTTAACTTAAAAATGCTTTCTTTATAATTTAAAAGTTTCTTTCCAATTAAGAAAAATTTACAGTTTACAAACTACTCCACATACATTCAATAAGTGCAATATTTCCTTCATGTTGATTCCAAAAATAATTCATTTCTCAATGTCTTGATACACTAAAATAAAAGTACTCATGCAAATAAGATCTATTTGCTTATAATGGAAAATTTTTAAATAAGCCAAACATTTAAAGATATTTTCTTTTTACTTATAAAAACACAAAATTTCAATAAGTTTAAATTAATTATTTTACAAATATATTTCTACTATGGATACCCTTTTTTATAATGAAACAATATGTTAAGATTGTCTCTCTTGATAATCATGCCGTTTCGGTTTGCTGTGCTATTTGATGAATAATGTAATAAGAAGCTTTATTGAGACACAGAAATATTTTCGTCATTTATTGAAAACACAACGAAATCGAAGAATAAGCTCTTAAATAACACAAGGAGAGGAAGTGCACAATAATTCCATTCAGAACAAATGCTAGAAAATTCCATCGACAATACACACACAAAAAAAAGAATCCAAAACATCTACTACAAAGAGGAGCAAAAATTTAATTATGCATTGATACAAGAATGGAATGCCGTAACTGGATATACAATGGCGACGCTGCATCATACTTCGAATTTAAATAATGACTTTGAATTTAGATATCCTTTTGAGATCAGTGCTCGTTTTTTTCTAATTCCAGAAGATACTGGTTTTTTTTTTTTCTGATACTGTCTGAAGATACTGTTTTACACTTTCGATATCTCATTTTCGAATTCGCAATTTCTTTTTATTCAAATATACGAGTAAGACGTCAATGTGGCAGTCTTGAAATTGAGTAAAAATCAGTAACACCCAAATAATAATAATGGTCAAACTGTTATCAATTTAAAATTTAAAATTATATAAGTGCTTGATAAATTTAATCGTAAAAAAGTGCCTTAAGAAATTACTTAAGAAAAAATGTAGATGTATGTTTGGATAGACAAATCCTTGAGATACCTAATTAAAAACATATAAAACAAAAATTTGAAAAATATTGAGTCATAAAAAGAAATATATTACGAGACTTACGAATTTGTTCAATATGCACGATATTAATTTTGTATTTCTTAAAAATGTAATTAATTATTATTAATTAATTATTTTTGTTCCATTTAAGAATACCATAGCAAATACATTTCATTGAATTGAGAAATTTTAATGAAACAATAAGCAAACCCATAAATAATGACAAAAATTAAAAAAAAAATAAATATGATGAAAAAGAAGAAAAAATAAATATAAAATATAATAATAAGAATAAATATGATGTGAATAAAAAATTAGCATTAATAATACATATACTTTTGTTAGTTCATTGTATTCTATTGAGATGCATGATATTAAGTTAAAAATGCTTTCTTTACAATTTAAAAGTTTCTTACCAATTAAGAATAATTTACAGTTAATAGATGTGGCTTCTCCAGCTACACTAAATAAGTACAATATTTCATTCATGTTGTTCCCAAACATAATTCATTTTAAAATCCCTTGATACATTAAAATGAAGTACTCAAACAAATAAGCTCTATTTGCTTATAATGGAAATTTTTAAATAAGACAAACACTTAAAGTTATTTTCTTCCTTACTTATAAAACACAACATTTCAATAAGTGTAACTGAATTATTTTACGAATAGATTGCTGCTATAGATACCCTTTTTTATAATGGAACAATATCTTAAGATTTTTCTCTCTTGATAATTATTCCGTTTCGGTATACTTTGCTATTTGATGAATATGTAACAAGAAGCTTTATTGATACACTGAAATATTTTCATCATTTATTGAAAAACACGAAGAAGAATAAGCTCTTAAATAATACAAGGAGAGGAAGTTGCAGTGCACAATAATTCCAGTCAAAACAAATAATAGAAAATTCCATCGACAATAGACACAAACAAACAAAAATCCAAAACACCTACTACAAACCAGAAGCAAAAATTTAATTATGCATTGATACAAGAATGGAATGTCGTAACTGGAAACCATGGCAACGCTGTATTATACTTCGAAGTTAAGTAATGACTTTGGAATTTAGATATCCGTTTGAGATTATGGCGCGTTTTTTTTTGCTAATTCCAGAAGATACTGTTTTTTTTTTTTCTTTTTACCATGTATCACTTTCGACATGTCTTTCTTCGAACACGCAATTTCTTTTTATTCAAATATACGAGTAAGATGTCAATGTGGCAGTCTTGAAAATTGAGTAAAAAATCAGTGATGCATAAATAATGATGATCAAAAATGTTATCAATTTAAAATTTAAGATTATATAAGTCCTTGATAAATTTAATTCATTTTGTCCATCATTTAGGCCCTTGAAGTCGTCCTTTCACATTCGCCTGTTTTAGAGAATGTATCAGTTAAGCTTAAACAATTTTCCTAATATCAAAGTTTTTAAAAATACGTTCACAATTTTTAAGCAATTCGTAAGTTTTTTAACTCGTCTTTATAGTTTTGAGAACATAGAAGAGTTAAATGGGTTTACAAAGATGGATTAAATGTGTTACATTCATTAATAGACTAATTAACTGTAATATTACAACATTGAAAATATGTTTACTTTTCATTTTATTATTATTATTGTAATTTAAGCTTGAAAAGCATTGAGAAATATACATATGTAATATGTTATAAAAAGTAAGAAACTATTAACCAAAAAACTATATATTAATTGCGAATAACGTATGAAAAATGATTGGCTGATCCTATTGTTTTTTATGTTGTTAGTAATTTAGTTCTTCATTAAAAAGAAGAGTGAAATGTATTAAAAAATGTACATTTATATAACTTTTACATTTAGCTATTTTAATTCGGGAATGAATCGGAAATGATCAAGATTTCTGAAAAACTCCTGCAATATCAGAACGAGTTGGAAATGAATTTATTACTTTCAATAATTCTTTCGCTTCAAAACAGTTAAAAATCCAAGAATAGAAAAGGGCAGGTTATGCTGCCTGCTCTCATGAGAGTGATGTTGAATTTAAATTTCAGAAATTTAGTGAGTAGGAAAAAGAAGTTCTTCAAATTCTACTACTACAAAAGGCAGAAAAAAATGTCTGCAAGAATTAGGACAGGCATTATGAGCAGGGGGGAGTCTCTGTGCAACAGTTTCAGAAGAAAAAAAAAAGAGTTCGTAGATTCCTTTCGCTGAAGCTCCAGTCGTAACCCAGAGAATGGTTTATTGACTTTGACACGCGATTTTGTAGCACGGTCATGCAAATGGGTGCGTTTGAGAGATTTTTTTCGCTTTCTTCAATGGAATAATGAACTTGGTTCCTCTTGCAGTTGTCATAGTCAATTCTGAACTCTGAGAGGAAACTAATGTAATGGTATTAAATGAGATGCGAATTTAAAATCACTTTAAAGATATGACTTCTTGGAACTGAAAAGTTTTCTACACTATTTATATAAAAGATGGACACCAAATAATTTCTAATTAATATAATAGTTTTCGGGGATATTTATATTTTTTTCAGATTTAATTTAAATTAACTTAAATATATAAGGTGCGTATTATATATCTTATATATGGCAAATATATTGAAAAGTAACTTAAAAATATTCAAATGAAAATACTTTTATTTTAGTTCATAAAATAAAAACGCCATTTTCTCAAATTTTATATTTATTTATTTATTAAAATATCCCAATTTATTTCGTATGTCATGTCATATAAAGAAGAAAAAATAATAATAAATAGCAATTAAATCTTAAAAGTATAAATTTATAGAAACTACATTTTTTTTTTGTTTCACCAATCAATACCTTTTTCGAAAAACATGCTCTTTTACATTATAGCTTTACATAGCTTTTACATTTAGCTATTTCACCAATGAATACATTTTTTCGCAAAATGTTCTCTTTACATTAGAGCTTTAACGGTTCCTAAATGGAAAAAAAAGGAAAATTAAAATGTATCTAGAATACTTTTAATTATTTTAAGTTTGCGAATTAAATCATGCCATGGCTTCAAATGAACTCAAAAACAAAGAGCAAATCCCATCCAAATCCTTTCTATACTATTTTTTTCCAAAAACTGTAGGGGAATCGGAAAATGATCAAGAGTTCTGGAACAATTCTGCACGATCAGACAAGTTGCAAATGAATTTATTACTTCCAGTAATTCGTTCGCTTCAGAACATAGTTAAAAATCCAAGAATAGAAAAGGGCAGGTTCTGTTGTCTGCTCTCAGGAGAGTGATGTTGAATTTACATTCCAGAAACTTTGTGTGTAGTAGATAAAAGAAGAAAAAAAAAGGTTCTTCAAATCCTACTACGAGTACAAAAGGCAAAAAAATTTATTCACGAATCAGGAGAGACATTATGAACAGGGTGGAGTCTCTTTGTGCAACAGTTTCAGAAAGAAAAAGAAAGAGTTCGTAGATTCCTTTCGCTGAAGCTCTCCAGTCGTAACCCAAAGAATGGTTTATTGGCTTCGACACGCGATTTTGTAGCGTGGTCATGCAAATGGGTGCGTTTGAGATTTTTTTGCCTTTCTTCAATGGAATAATGAAGTTGCTTTCTTTTGCAGTTGTCATAGTCAATTCTGAACTCTGAGAGGAAAGTCATGCAATGGCACTATATGAGATGCGAATTCTGAAATCACTTTAAAGATTTGACTTCTTGAACCCAAAAGTTTTTCAGTATTTATATTAAAGGTGAGTACCAAATAATTCGTAATTAATAAAATAATTTACTAGATGTTTTTTAATTTCTATATTTAGTTTAAACTAACGTAAATATATACGATGGATATTATATAACATTTAAATGGCAAAAATTTTGTAAAGTTACATTAAAAAATGTATTTAATTTACTTTGCCTTTAATTTTACAAAATAAATAAGCCATTTTAATAAGTTTTGTATTTATTTATTTCTTAAAATATCCCATTTTTCTCTTTTACTTATATTATGTCTTTATAAAAGAAAAAAATAACAATATTAAATAACATTAAAATTAACATTATAAATAATACTAAAAATAATATTAAAATAAGGTTGAAAATAACATTATTAACGTAAAATAAAATCCTTTATAAAAATAACATCAAAAAAATTAAAAAATTATTATAACGCAGCTATAAATAAGTACTTAATTAATCAATACTACACCAATCAATAAATGTTTTTCGAAAAATATGTTCTTTTTTGCATTACAGCTTTAACTGTTCTAAATGAAAAAAGAAAAATTTAAAATGCATCTAGAATATTTTACTTCTTTTTTTTTTAAGTTTATGAATTAGAACTCGTGATGTCTTCAAACGAACTGAAAACAGAGGGGCAAATCCCCTTCCAAATCCTTTCTATACTTTTTTTTTTCAAAAATAGTAGGGGAATCGGAATGATCAAGGGCATTGGAAAAATCATGTACGATCAGACGAGTTGCAAATGAATTTATTACTTTCAGTAATTCGTTTGCTTCAGAACGCAGTTAAAAATCCCAGAATAGAAAAGGGCAGGTTCTGTTGTCTGCTCTCAGGAGAATGATGTTGAATTTAAATTCCAGAAACTTCGTGTGTAGTAGATAAAAGAAGAGAAAAGAAAAGGTCCTTCAAATTCTACTACTACAAAAGGCAGAAATATTTCTGCACGAATCAGGAGAGACATTATGGAGTTTCTGGTGCAACAGTTTCAGAAGAAAAAGAGTTCGTAGATTTTCTTCGCTGAAGCTTTCCAGCCGTAACCAAAAGAATGGTTTATTGACTTCGAGACACATTTTGTAGCGCGGCCATGCAAATGGGTGCGTTTGAAGGGCTTTTTTTCCTTTCAATGGAATAATAAACTTGCTTCCTCTTGCAGTTGTCATAGTCAATTCTGAACCCTGAGAGGAAAGTAATGTAATGGTTCTAAATGACATGCGAATTCTAAAATCACTTTGAACTTTTGACTTCTTGAACTAAAGAGTGTACTTAGCATTTATATTAAAGATGGATATCAAATAATTTGTAATTATAATTTGCTGGAATATTTTTATAATTTCCAGATTTAGAATAAACTAACATAAATATATAAGATGCATATTATATACCTTTGAATGAGCAAATATATTGAAAAGTAGCATTAAGAAGTATATTTAAATTACAGTTTATTTTATATCAGAATTTAAATACATTTTTTTCAATTTTATTTTTTTTATTTATTTCTTCAAATATTCAATTTCTCTTTTTCTTTCTAGTATTTCATGTCTATGTAAGAGAAGAAAAATAATATTAAATAACATTAATATAACATTAAAAATCAATATTAACATATAGTATTAAAAAAGAATAACATTTATAAAAATAACATTAAAGAGAATAAACAATTTGTTACAACACAATTATTGATAATTCATTGCCACAGCAATGAATTATCACACAGCAGCTTATTTGAGTTACCATGAATTTCTTGAATATATTAAACACCTGGATTTAAATCGTAATCTTTCTAATTTTAGTCCGTAAAATATTGAGAACACTACGGTTTACTTTTGACTTGCTTTGTCACTCTACGGTCAATTTTTTTTGCGCATTTTAGGCTAATTAGACTGGGACGTATATTTAAATGTGGATTCCGAACCACTAACAGACATCCATGCCCCCACCAGGAGAGGACGATACGGAAACATCTATTAAAAAAAAATATATTTTATAATTATAATCATAATTTAATTTTTTATCTTATAAAAACTATGCTCATTAAAAACATTTAAATATTATACTCGCCAAAAAATTTCAAAAGACAGATATTTTCTCTGCTCTGATGACCTGCTTACAAAGAGAACAAACTCTCAAAAAGAAACATTCCGTCAAGAATCGACACACAAATCCATCGGTAAACTGTTCCTTTCAGGCATCAGCGTTAAGTAACTGTTCGCTATTCCAGGAATATTCGAACTCCACCAACTTCCTTCTAACGAGCTATTCAATCGAATCGAAAGGAAGGGAAAAAGGAACTCTTCATTGCTTGCCAAGCGCTTCTATTGTCGATGACCTTTCCATGCCAGTGAAGTTAATTGAGTCAATCGAGCAACATTTGCGGGTTTAAGTTGCCGGTTCTTTTTCTCAGGAACCAGTTAATGTTCCTCCCGGATTCGAGCCGCACCCTTTCTAATCTTGAATCCGTAAAATATAGAGAGCGATTCGGTCTGCACGCAATCCGTTATCTTAAATTAATTTTCTCCCCTCTAATGAAAACGCGGCAAATGTGATTGCATGTTACACTTAGGAGGCACTAAAATTAGTTATTCAATTTAGGGGAAGCCTTTTAACTAACTTTGGATTTTAATTTTCGTAATACCTCAGTTTGGTTTTCTGAGACGTGGAACCGAAAACAGTTTTGGATTGCTTCGTTATTTAATTAATTGTCTATTTGAAATGTTTATCAATCTATATGAATATCATAGATTTAACTTAATGTTCTATATTAAAATAATTATTATTTGTTAATTATGATAATTTAAATGTTTATTACAGTATTTTATCATACTATTTGTGTAATTACAAATTTTATCAGTTTTTTTTTTAACGATTAAGGAGTATTTCTATTAGTGCTAGTGTAGAGTGCACTTTGCTAATACTGCAGTGAGTCAATTTTGAAAAACTTTCTAAAAGCATTAATCCCTCCACATTACATCAGAAAAGTGTTTTAAACATTTCTAATCCCGATCTATTGGGAGCTTTCTGAAGGCAGCCCTATTAAATTAATATTGTGGAGAATTAAGATAATTCAGGAAGAGTATTTGTAGTAAAAATGGATACAAAATGGAAAATAAAAAATCTAGGCGAAAGTAAATTATTTCAATTTGAATTTAATCAACTTATACCCTTTAAACTTCTACAGAACGTAAGAAAAATGATTGTTCGATTTTATTTTGGTGATGGTGTAAAAGCTTAAATTCTGACATGAAACGGGTCATACG
>BPLR01006551.1:0-108013 GCA_021605095.1 Caerostris extrusa
TGAAAAAAGATTTTTAGCTTAGAAAGTCGTAATTTGAACTCACGTGGTCGGTTGTTTTGGAGATATCTGAAAATCTACTTTCCTCAAAGTCAGGTGGCACCACAAATAGCAGATTTAACATTAACCGGGAGTGGAGTTATTAGTGGAATTCTTCCGTCTCATTTTTTCTTTTGATATTATGTAATTTTTAAATTTAATGGAAAAAAATTTAAATTGTAACTGTAATTAAAATACCTCCAAAATTGCCTTTATTTGTTACGCCAATCTGTTTCCGATTTGGCCGCTTGCCAATTTTCCACACAGTCGGTGGTCGATATGCGAAACTCCTCATTTGCAAGCAAGCAGTAAATAAGTGGTAAGGGCAGACAATGGCTATTTGTTGCTTGGACTTGGAGAATCCGTGTTTCTCCCATGGGCAGTTGTATGTTGCATGCTCACGTGTTGGAAAACCATCGAATTTATTTATTTTGACGAAATACAGATTAACAAGAAATATTGTTCATCGCTTAGTTCTTAGTTAAGTGAAAGTAATGATTATTAGAAATTAAATTAGGTAAAATAATTATACAACAGTGTTGAAAATCAACATTATCTACCTCATTCATTAAATTAAAAAAAATTAAACATTTTCTATTCGTTGAAGCTTAATTTAAACTTTTCAATCACTTCCTTAACAATACTTACCAATTATAGTATCTAATAATTGAACGAAATACAAGAAAGCCACAGCAACGCGTGGCAGGGTCTGGTTGGTGTATTATAAAAACTGAGTTACTCGCAAATAAATACATAATATATTAATTTGTGTTTCAGGTTTATTGAGATGTCTTCGACTCGTGAAGGAACGGAAGCCATTCGCTGCTGGTACATCGGACACAAGTTTTACTTGAATCTCAGCAAAGACTCATATGGTTTTTTCCTCTTTTATCATCCTATATCTATTCAAACTTTCATGAAAATAGCCGTGTACAGTGGATCCTCTCTCTCCCTCGGATGTACAAACTCTTTTATGTAATTAGTTTTCCTTTTCTGTCTATCCGCTGAACTTTAAGATACCTGAGAAACAGTGTAAATACTATATATATAGTTTACATTCAGCATGAATATTTTCATTTTTATCATGTTTCCTATTGATGCTCTGCGTTTGAAGTCATTATAAACTTTTTCTTTTGCTAGTTGTATTAAACAAATAAATATATATATATATATATATATCAGCTTGCAATTTAATATGCCACTGAAAATTATACTAATTATATAAAAAAATTCATATCACAAATACATTTCACAAACTGACTGGTTCTTGAACGTGATGAATATGGCTATGTCATAACAGTGTAATCATATTGTGTGATATTGTAAAAAACAAAGAAAAGTAATATTAATATTTTCTCTACAAACTCACAAAACTTTGGATTCTTCACGTAAATAATAGACAGCACTTTTTAAATATAAACACAGAAATAACTGAAAGAAGCACAACATTTAAGTTATATTTATTTCTAATAGCATTGATAAAAATATTAAATTAGGAAAATCTTCCAAAAATTTCACTGAAAACTCAAGTTCTGAGGTTTTTCTTCAAAATTTCTCATATTTAATGTTTATCTATTTTTTGATATTGGTTTTAAATTGAAACATACTAAAAACAGATAAACATAAATATGCGCTTATAAATTAAGAAATATATTATTTGTAGTTTAAAATATAAATAAAAGAAATTTATCAGAAGCAAATTTAACCTTAGTTATTTGTTAAAAAGTTTCATTTCCGATTATTTGTTTGAAAAAAAAAAAATGATTTTGTACATTTCTTATTACTAAATTTTAAAATAAATTTAGCTAGTTTCAAGTTTTAATAAAAGGGTTAGTATAATTAAATTAAAATTAATGATTCATGTAAATTATGGTTAAATGAATAACTAACACTTTTGATACATTTAGTTTGAAATTAAAAAATATATATAATTAAAAAAATATAATATAAAAAATAAGATTATTTGCAGTATATAATTTTTTGTATCCAAAATAGATAATTTAAAATGTGTGAGGCTTTTGTTTCATGAAGAATATTTTGTTTTTCTGCAAGTCAAAATTATTCTCACTGCTATTTTTTTTTTTTTTCCTTGAGTAGAAGATAGGGTGTCACGCATCATAATAAATTAGTGCTCATTTTCAGATAGGTTAGCAACTTACTTTTGCGATTATTTTCTACTCATACATAATTTCTTACAATGCGAGATAGAAAATGTGCCGCACTCCACCCATAGAAGATGAAAGTGTCCTCAATAATTTGTCTTTCCAGTGCTATTTGTTATTTTAATTTAAGATAAATACGTAAAAATTTCAAAAATTAAAATGTACGGCAATGGAAATGGTTTAGAAAAATTTCTTAAAAATGCAAATGCTTAAACACCCAAGGTTTGTAACATTTGGAAGGGAAGATTTACCTAATCCACAGTGGTGTCCAGTTCAAGACCATGTCTTCGTGCACGACACTTTCTTGCAACACTTTCTTTTAAAAGTGTCGCGCACTCTCTCTGATGCAAAATATCCAAAACGTTGTGCGAGAGAACATTAGAAGATTCTAATCGATTGAAAAAAAAAAAAAAACCGTTCGAAATATTTTTTTTTTTTTCAAACAATATAAAACGTGTGTTCATTTGCATTTTTAAACAGCTCGAAACTTTTTTTTTTAACCATCCTGTATTTTTTTCTACTTGTCAGATTTATAGAGATATCTTGTCAGATTTGGAGTTAACTTTTTAAAAATTTGATAACGAATTTTTTTTTTAACCAATGTGTAAAATTTGGAATGAGTGAGTCATAACACTCAAATACATAATAAAAATTATATTAGAAGTTAAATTAATTTGAATCTTTAAAATTAATAAGTGATAATATATATATATATTAAAAATGTTATTATATAATGATATTTAATTTAAATGATATTTTAAAAATGTACTTGAGAATTATTCGCAATAGAGATAGAAGTTCAATTGTATAACAATTGAATATATACTATTTCATAAAAACACAATGTTGCCTTCAAAATATTCGATAGTGTTTTTTTTATTATTTATTTAATGTAAGTTAATAGTGGTTCTCAAACTTTGGGAAATCACCCCACAAAGTGGCGTGGTTGAAAAGGTAACAAGTAAAAATTAATTTACCGTAAGTGAATGGAAAATTTAAAAAATATGAAAATGATCATCATGAAATAATAACAGGAACTTAACCGCGGATATCAAAATGGCCGATGGCCGCTCTGACACGCAGTGATTACTGAGTGTAAAGCGTTTCTAAAATTTAAATGCAAAGTGTAGAAGATTTTGGTTTCGTATTCTGATGTGAGTGGCGGTCGTTTCTATTTTATTTCGACTACTATCAAATAGCAATTTCTCAATAGATTTTGATGATAAAAAAAAAAGGAAAATAAATTAAAAACTACCCACCATCCGCAACATTTAAATGTTAATTATTTTTGCAGAGATAAAGGAAATAGTGACGAGTTCAGTTATTATTGCACTTTGATATCGCGTCTTGATGAATTGCAGCCAGTAGTAAACATTTCAAACCATTTTTTTTTTTTTTATCGCATTCAACGCAACGTTACTGAAATAAACTGAAACAAAAACGAAACTAAAGCTACCATGATAGTTGTAAGATAGAAAAGAACTTTTCTCTTAATAAGGTGGAAAGTTCGAGAACCACTATCACAATCCAATAGAAGAAGTGATTTTCAACGAATAAAATGCTATAGTGAAATCTTCCGACAGGAGACCTTGTTTTTCGAAATTAAAAAAAAAAAAAAAAAAAAGTTTTTTTTCTTGCTTGGAACGCACTTTCAGTAAAATTTTGGGAGAGAGTCACATCTGAGCTTCTCACTATTGATATCCGGAAACTATTTATCTATCTGGTTTAATAACGGATATTTTCAAAAAAAAAAAAAAAAATGAAATGAAATGTATACTAATAATAACTTTTAATGCTCCCTATACGCTCCGACTACATTTGCGTAAGCAATTTGCTTGTTCGTAAGTAAAAACAATTTGGATTCTATTAACTGTGACTTGTTGCATATTTATTGTGTGACGTCGATTTCTGTACGAAATCGCATGGGAACAAATCGAACAAAACGTAGGTTTTTAGCGTTCTGATCCTACCTAGGTTAGAACATTTCATGACTTCAAGTACTCGATTTAGAATGAGTTCAAATAGGTATTTAAGGGTTTTTCGTATCTCTGAGTAGCTTGGTTTCCGTTCTTTTGTTTTTCCGTTGGTTCATTTTATTTTGTAAATAAGTTTAATTTTTTTCACCAACGCACTCGAGGCTCAGCACTTCTCACATTTCAGGTGAATTAAAATTAAAACTGAAGCGTTTATTATCAAAAAGGGTTAAGACATCTCCCCTCCCCCTTCTCCACACACAAACACCCTTTCCTTTTTGCATGACGTACAATACGATAAGTGATTGAGTGACGATTGCAAGAAATTCACATTTCAAGCAAGTCTTCGTTATTATTTCTAATTATTTTCTTACATTGATAAAAATACAAGATTTTCATTTATTTCTCTCACAAAATCTTATTTGTGTTTCTTTTTTATATAAAATTTAATGTATTTCTCCTGAAATATAAAACATTGATTTTAGTGAATTTTATTTAAGCTTATTCGGAAAGTTTTGATTGGATTTATCTTTTTAAACAAGCTTTTTGATGCAAATGGATAAATTTGAAATTACTTTTAATTTATTAATTTATGTATTTTTTACTTCTCAGGGCAAAAATTTGAATAATAATTTAAAATAGACTTCGTAGAATGATTTCATAGCTATAGAAGCTATTAATTCAATAATATTATTAATGAATAATGCAAAAATTTTACCAAATTTTTGCTGTCAAATTTTTGATTTTAGTGAATTTTCTGTCATCATGTTGCAACTTGTAATCTTTTTAAATTCATTTTTATTGGCAATGTGATTTCCTGCACTTTTGGATATAAAATTCTAGCAATAGCAATTCTTTCTGTACGTTTGGGCCAAATTTTTCATATCAACCTACATGAAATTCAGTTTTATCGTGCATTTTAAGTGCTTCCTTTAATTTTAGCTAATGTTTTTCATTTTACATCCACAAACACCTTTTAATGTATGCATTACAATTTTTGAGATTGGACATTCATCTGTTTAATGGTGTCTGAAATTTGATTATTCCATTTTGTTTTGCAATTTACCTAAAAACATTAAGAAAAAAAGAAAATTCATGGTTTTTTAAACATAAACAGACATTGGAAGTTGAATGTATCCAATAAAACTTGCTTTACGCTAACAGATTGAAATGATTTTTTTTTTTTTTTTCCAATTGTTGACACCCGCGGTTGAGCCACGTTTTGACGTGCACACCCTTTTGATGAGCCTTCAGTACTGCCAATAGAAAAAGTTGGGAATTTTAGGCATTCGTATTAAAATACTCTTTAAAAAAAAAAAAATACCGTCCTACTAGATGAACCGTCAATTCAAGGTCTAGCACCTACGAGCCAAATATACTAGATTTTCCGCATCTAGCGAAAAGTCATGCTTTTTGGCTTAAAAAAGTAAGCCCAAATCTTATTACAACATATTGCGTAGGCTCTTTTAGATTTTTGTAGTTTCGTTTTTCTTGGAGGGAGAATTTGCGATAAAGGTCTGTTGCTTTCGATCAGTTTCAACTTGCGAATGAATTTCTTTTTTTTTCCCATCATGTGCGAACATGAGGATGTTGTGACATGAGCTCCGCAAAAAATTCGTGGGAAGAAAAAAAAAAAAAGAGTAATAGGAATTATAATTTAAAATAGACTCAAGTCCTCGCCCATCACGAGAAACTTTCGTTTCAAAAACTTTCACTGAAAATATTCCGGGTTTTTAATTATGTGAGTTTTAAAATGTACTTCAATACCAGGCATCCATGCTCTGCATTTCTGTTTGGATTGTCTGACTTTCAGAATGTAAGCCCATTATTGCTCCAATTTTCTCAAAATAGTGTCTAATAATAGGAATTAAAGGTGTCTAAGAATAGTTAATTGAATTATCCTTAAATGTGAATAGGGAATTATCTTAAATGAATATTGAATTATCACATATTCAAGCTCCATTGGTGAATGAGCGACCTGGTGGCCAATTGGCTAGACCTCTAGCCTTAGGCTTCAGGTTCGAACCCTGGCGGTGGTATGGATGTTTGTGAGTGGTTCGGAATCCACGTTGAACTCTGGGTCCCGCTCTAATGAGCCAAAAGTGTGCAAAAAATTTACCTTAGAGCTACACACCAAACCATTGGTGAATTAATAGATAAAATGTGTACCCTCATGAATAATTGATTCTATTCTTTTTGTATAGTAAAAGATTCTATTATTATTATTATTATTGTTTTGAAGACATGAACTATAAATATCTGGCGGTAACTGCTTGCTATTGGGAATAATTATAGTGTGAGAAAAAAAAAAAAAGTTATATTATTAATGTTTTATGTAGTTTTTAACTAAATAACTTTTTTTGCAGTGCGAATTTCCGATATGCTTTAAAATGATGCACACCAGTCCTATCCCCTTTAAATTCAAAGTTCGAAAAATGAGGCCGACGGCGCCGAGAATTAGAGTAAAGGTAGGAAATTATGCCAAAAGAATTTTTTTTACAAACCGGAAGCAATGCAGTTCTGATCGTAAATTCTCTCCCTTTATTAAGTTCCTTAGAATTCTTTAGATTATTGAAGCCTTACTGAACTTTTCTAACATGACTTTATTTATTTGTACGATGGAACAGGGATTTGTCTACCGACATATATATGTACAATAAACATTTTGATCCTACGCGTTTTTGCTGTCCCATACGGTAGAGTGTAGGTTACATACTTCTTTCAATACATTTACATATGTTGCATGAATGTCATAACTTATATACATAACTATATACATATATTGCTGTAAATAAATAAATAGTGTGCAAATTTCTCTCATATTATGTCGTGTAATGTGATGTGTACTTTTAAAGTGGTGGGCATGACGCAATCGCTTCCGATTTGCAAGGAGGAAAATCGCGAATGTATATGATACAGTTAATTCAAAACAAATGTTTCACATCAAAATAGGTGTTAGGAGAATGCGACGGTTTTCTATTCTGTGTATATAAATGGACTTAAATTTGAAAGTTATATTTCATTTTCGATAACAGTTGCACCCGTCAGTAGCATTTTTCATTAAGAATCGGGTGAATTTTTTATTTTTATTTTATAGGTTATTTTTACACGAATGCTGATTGCTTATTTTTTTTAAAATAAAAAAAAATGTTATTTTCAGAATTTAATGAAATATGTAGTGAAGTATTTGAAATCAATCCGGCAAAAGAAAAAAAAAAAAATGTTATAAAACATTAAATTCAGAAATCACTTTTAAAAGTTCTTGAGGAAATTTAGAGCTTATTTTGTAAAAAATATTCAGGAGGTGTCTTTTAGTTTCAAATCTAAAAGTAAAAATTAAAAAATGAAAATAAAATATTTTTTTAGTTTTATTTAAAGTTTATTAAAAATGTTAGTCAAAATCCAAGTTTTAGTTTAAATTTACTTACTTTTTTTATTTTAAAAGATATTGGAAAAGAAAACGAATGATTAAAATAAATAAAGACTGTATACAATTACTTCATATGAGTTTATGAATAGAATATTTTCCAAATATATCTCTACGCTCTGAGTATATTATCGAAAAAAGGATATACAATAAGAAATAAATTTCACTAGCCGAAAAAGGTTTTTTTGTAATTGAATTTCAATTGTTTTATTTTTTAAGAATGCAGAAAGCTTATTTTATCTCAACTTTCTATGAATTCAGCAATACTTTTCAACATATTAAAGAAATCATTTCAAGTCGCAATTCAAATAAAAAAGTGTTGCTCATTTTTTTTCAATAAAAACAGTTTAATATTTTATGTGTACTATTTTTTATTAATAATAATTATAAAGATATTAATTTTATTTTTTAATATTTAAAATATTTCATTTAAAAATTAATTTAATTAAAAGTATTTAAATATTTTAATTAAAATATTTATTATTATTTATTAAAAATATTATTAAAGCGCTTCTTCTTGAAGCTCGATCCTTGTCAAGAATTTTGTTCTATTGTGAAACAGCAGTGCTCAGAGTTTTAAACTGATAAAAAAACTCTTTTTGAAGAAGAAGCCTGTTTGATAGGATTTTTTAAAACTTAATTGGGATAATAATGCTCGAGTCTTGCAAATCACAAAAGCAGTTGTGCGCATGTCTGTATTTTCCTCATCAATCTTTGATGGGTTCATTACCTCTATCTTTAAAACTCGTACCTTAATTAGAAAAGGTTCATTGCATCTGAAAAAAAGAAAAGAAATATCATGTCCGAATATTAGATCGTTTCGAAATGCATGCAAGACGCAGTGTTCCAAAAGCGAATTCTTTTTATTTGTGCTTTGTAATCCTCTAGGTTAAGTGTAGAGAGATATTATATACGTGGTCGACTTCACTTCGAAAGTGAGTGAATGTGGCATAAATTAGCAAAGTGAAATATGTAATTGTAGATTCAAAATATTGTAAGTAAAACATCTACAATTACGTGGAAATAATCCATCATTTTTTTCTTGTATGCATTCTTATCATGTTTGTCAGCTATTGTGTCTGAAACTGTAGTTGAGCCAGCCGAAAAACACATTCCTCGGCGCAGAAGGGTTCCGAAAGAGAAACGGACGCGTCAATGTGCTGCTTCAATGTGATGTCTTCTTCGGCCAGCTAAACACCGCGGAAATTAGGCGTTTCTCTCGATTCATCCCGGTATTTGATATCTATACTCATATCATGTATTTGTCTACTTTTATCATTATCGTTGACAATTAAAACATCATTTAAGCTTGCCCTTGTCCTATTGAAATTTATCCTTGTGGTTCTGGAAATAAAAGTTCAACATTCATTATTTGCTTTCTTACTTTGGTACGTATATACTTTATTAGTATTTATTTGTTGGGTAATTTGGTATGTTAAACTTCTATTGTTTAATAAATGGATTTTTAGCTCATTTCAAAATAGCTCTTATGTTAAATGTTTCTGCAAGTTAAAAAGCTGTTAATAGAAATCAAAGTAGATTTTATTGAAACGGAACTTTTTCAAGCTCTTTTTATTTATAATCTGCATGAACAAGTTTGAACTGATTGAGGATCAATTAAAAACTGAAATGCTATGCAATTTCCTTGGGATGCTGTGCTTTTTTTTTTTTTTTCTACATCTATACATTTATTAACACTGAGTGGGTTTTTTTTTTTTTTTTTTTTATGTCCTCGTTCCGCAAATAAATACTTGAAAATTGGATTATTATAATTTATGGAAGCCTATTAAATGTATTATTTAATAGGTTTTGATAAATAATTATTATCATTTAATATTGTAGTAATGAATTACTTAACAAGTTCTGTTAATAATAATTTTTCTGTTTTAAAAGCATTCAATTTGTGCACATATTTTTATTCAATTTATTTATTGAATTTGATATAGATTAAATGTATATATATTTTGGCGATTTTTATCCTTTCAAAATTTAGGATTGCATTTATATATGTTTAAAAAATCCAAATTAAATAATATTGAAATTTGAAATTGAAATTAAATCTAAAAATTTTAAATTTCCTCAAAATTCAAACATAATTTTTTTTAAAAGATTAAGATTTAACTGATTTAATTACAAAAATTATTTCGATATGTAAAGCAAAATTATTTTATGAAAATATACGCGTATTTTTCATAAAATACGGAATTTCTAAAAGCAATAATAATAATAATTACATTGTATAGTCATCGTAGTTTTGACAAAATAATTATTATATAATAGAGAAGCATCAGTAACATTTTATTGAATTGCCAAAATATACCCCACAATGTAATTAAAAATAACTGAAAAGCATTGAAATAATGCATAGTTCAATTATCTTTATATTAAGTTTATTAAGAAAAAAATCTTTATACATATGAATGTTAAAAATAAAAAAACGAGTTACGTTTTTCAAATTTAATGTAAGAAGAAAAAAAAAGTCATTTGTATGCGTAATTACGAATGAAGTACTTTATTCTAATGCCCCCCTTCCAGTGTGTTTGAAAGTACATTTCATTTAATTTCACGACAGCATTCAAAAGAATTCGAACGAAACTGCCTCTGTTCGTGTTCAACAGAGACGTATTTCATATTCATGAATACAATTTATTGTTCGTTTATATATATTTTTTGTATGTATGTATATATAATTTGTTGTTCAAAAAGTAAATTATTCCATTAAAAAAATGGATATTTTGTTTTCAATTGAATGTAAAATCAATGGATTTTTTTGGATTGTATGGAATATTTCCTTGTGTTGTTCGAAAGCAAATTATGTGCTGTAAAAGCCCACTTATTTGTTATCCGCGTGTCAATTTGTTCTCGCTTTTGTGTTTCCGTATGTGTGTATATTGCTGCAATTTGCGATTTTTAGCGTAATAAATCTTCGTTTATTTAAAATATGAATACCGTGTCTTTATTTATTTAGTTCGTTATCAATATTTCTTTTAAGGTATAAGAACACCTTTTTTTTGAAATTATTGAAATACTTTTACCTTTGTACACATTTTTGGATTGAATGTATTTAAAAACTTATTATTTCACATAATAAAATTTCATTATTATTTTTAAAAAAAAAAATTTTAGGCTAAAATAAGGGAAAAACTGGTCAAACACTGATACTGTTACAAAACATGATAACTCAAATTTAAATAAATATTTTTTTTTTAAATGTCTAAGTTTATATCTGTTTGTGCTGACATTCTACAGGGAATAGACCTCTGGTAAATTTATACTTTTATTATTTATTATTTTGTATTGTTTTAAATGTTGTCGACACAAAATTCTTTCAAAATTTAAATAAAAAATGTTTATATAGCTAGAATCATTTCCAATGTCTATTTCCTGTAAACATCTATGAAAAACATTTACACCAAGTTTTGTAGCATTTGGATCAAAATTACTTGTGTTATGGTGTTTAACATGAAAACAAAAAGTATAAAAATTCATTCTGAGAAAAAGCCGAAAACATCTTTTAAATAGAAATATTACTTTTAAAAATGTAGTAAATCTATTAAAGTGCCATTGAATTATCAAGTTCATATTCTTTTTATTAAAAATAATTTTTTTTTTCCCTTAAAGCTCTTTTTTGGTGAAGAAGTTAAAATTTGTTCCATATGTTTTTCTACAATTTCCTCCTACTGGCAAAAGCTTTTAATATCAGATGTCCTGGATTTAAAATATCTAGCTTTTTTATAAGTGTTTTGATTAAATATACTCAAAACCTTTGAATTTCCCATAAAAATATCAACTTTAAATAATTTATTCTTTTAAAATATGATTAAAAAAAAATATAATTTATTCTTTAAAATATGGATAAAAAATGTGATCTTGTTGTAAAAGTTGATAATTCAGAAACAAGTGAATAGTTTTTTCTCTTTGTAAGTATTCATATGTGGGAAATATTATTATGTAGTCATATACTTTTTTTCAAATTTATATCTTAATTACTTATACATTTTTATATGCTTAAATTTTGTCGACACAAAATGTTTTTTTTTTTTTTTAAATTTACTACAAATTCTTAATTTAACAACTGAAATAAAAATAGTTTATGAATTTAGGATAATTTTCATACTCTATTCTTTTCATACCTTCAGAGAAAACTTTCATGAAGTTTCAAAGCATTTAGATAAGAAATATTGGTATTAAGATGTTTTGAAAGAACACAAAATGAATAAAAATTAAAATAAGAAATAGTTAAAACCAACTTTTACATGGAAATGAAAACAAATAAACTTACATAAAAATGTTACTGAGCTTTAAATTCTCCTTTATTATCATGAATACTTATTTGTAGAAAATAAAACAAATAAATATCTTCAAACTATTTATTATTATTTATCAACTTGAATTTTTCTTCGACATTATTCAAATAACAAAAGTTTTTAAAATAAAGTGTTCTTGATTTTCCATTTGCAACAATTATAATACATTTTAGAAAATTTTAATGCTATCATTAAATCTAATAATTGCATTATTTGCTTCAATTTTACACTTTTCAAAAATTATCTTTCTTAAAAATTTGCCTATATTCTATTATCTTGTGCTTACATTTTATTCTAGAATTCTTAATCGAATGCAACGCACAGTGTTTGAAACAACAGTTTTCATATATCCTTTAAAAATGTTTCAAAACTTAAAACTTTGAACTTAGGAAAGTTCAATTATTAATCACAAACAGCAACATTTCATTCCATATATTTTATTCAAATTAAAATTAAAACCTTACAACTGTCTTTTTCCTTCAAAAAAGGTTTTTAACTATTTTTAAGATGAAAAATATTACAAAACAAATAGAAAAAGTTAGTTATTGCATAGATTTCCATAATAATACACAATAGCAAATGTAAACAAACTTTCAAACAGAAATTTGCAGCCAGATTCCTTATTAGATCAAGTGATGGCAACAATTTTAACTTTTTTAAATGATAAAATATTTTTTAATGTTTTTTATTTATATTAGAATAAGTTTTACAGTCAATATTGAGGAAATATTGAAGGTAAATATATTCAAAGTATCATTTCCGGTTACAAAAAAATTGTACTTCCGGTTCAAAACTCGGAAGAGAAGTTTAAACTAACAGAACTTTAGTTCTAAAAAAGATATAAACAAACTCTGTGAAAATATTTAGAAAGCTTAAAATACAAACTTTTCAAAAATGTAAAATTTGTAAAATCGATATTTTGGTCGAAAAGCTCGTTTTGAAGGTGCTCGTGTACCTTAAGACTTGGTTAATAGAAATATTGAATTGAACAGATATTAAGTACTCGAACTTTAAAGCTAAGATTTCCATGTTAAGGACCGTTTTTTATCAATTTATGTAGTCTGACTGGTTTACAATAATAAAAGCAAAATTCAAATGTTCTTATTCTTAGAAAATAAATGCCGTCGTTGATGCACATATTAAATATTCACTTCTAGAATAGATTTTAATATTACAATAATTACTGAATAATCACTCACCATCTAGCAACCTCATGAAGATTGGTTTTCGGGTCTTCTGGAAAGCTGATAACGATGCGCGGAAGACATTACGACTGAAGGTTGTATGCAATACGTCCAGCATCCCTCGCGCCGTGCCACGGAAAGGAAAGTTTAAGTGAGCACGCACATATGAGAATTAGAATTCAAGTCAATGAAAGTTTGTACTCATTGCTGATGAGTCCAGATTTTGTTTGGTAGGAGCCAGGAACCCGCTATTATCTAATATCTCCCTAAATACAGAATTTGTTGTATTATCTCATTCATATCCATGACAAAGACAGATGAGGTGGTTCAGTGCATGTGGATAAGCAGATATCTCTTTGGATGGTGGCTTTTACCCTATATACTAACACAAGACACACAGTGAATGCTCAATTATATATTCAATTGTTCATCCTTACGTTAGTGAAGTTGGTAACTCTTTCAACTCACAAAACAATAATGCTGGCCAACGTAGATTTTGGATTGTATACAATTACCTTCACGATGATGATGGTTGGTCAAGAACCTGGTGAATTGAGCATGTTTGTGCTCTGAGAAGGATACTTCTGTATTTAATCCACGTCCTGCAACCCTTCAGGTCTACAAATCCTCTCTTCAGGTTCAATGCCATTTCATATTTTTATTTTAAACTTTTTCTAAGTTACTCATAAAAATCTTTATACCGTAACTTTCGAAGATCAATGTACTACATGAGATACAGATTTAATTTATTTTATACAAAATTTTGCTTACTATATTTTTAAACATCACTTATGACTGCATTTTTTTTTTTTTTTTTTTTTTTTAAATTAAAATTTATATTTAATAAATTTAAACTTCCAAACTGAATTTCATTTTTAATAAAACATTTTTAATCATAAACTGACTCAAATTTTCGTAAATGGCTTAATATAGGGGGCTGAAAAGTTCGTAGGCTCACATTGATGCCACTACTAGTATTGAATCCATAGGATTTTTAGTTAGCCCTTCAAAAGACAATGTACAATGTAATCTTCAAAAGACACATGTATAAATTTGACAGCTGTTGCACTATTAGTATGTGAGTTATAGCATTTTTAATGAAGCAACTTTTGTTAGTTTGAAAAAAGGATAAAAACGAATTTCGTGTGTTAATAAAGCATTGCTTTTTGGCGAAAAAAAAAAATAATATTGAAGCCAAGGCTTGGCTTGATAAACATTATTCGGACTTTGCACTAGGAAAATCCTTAGAGAAGGGGTTTGATAAATTTAAACGATTCGAAATGAGCACCGAGGACGATGCACGCAGTGGACGCCCCAAAGAGGCTGTTACCGACGAAAACATCAAAAAGTCCACAAAAAATAATTTCTAATAACCGTAAAAGTGAAGTTGATTGAGATAGCTGAGACCCTAAAGATATCAAAGAAACGTGTTGGACATATCGTGAAGGAATATTTGAATATGCGAAAGCTCTGTTCAAAGTGGATGCCGCGCGAGCACACTATCGACCAAAAACAACAACGAATTGATGATTCTAAGCAGTGTTTGGAGCTGTTCACTCGTAATAAACCCGAATTTTTGCGTCGATATGTAACAAGGGAGGAAACATGGCTCCATCATTTCACACCGGAGTCCAATCGACAGTCAGCCGAGTGGACTGCACGTGATGAACACTAAAAATGCTATAACTTCACTAAAAATGCTATAAGTCCCCATACTAATAGTGCAACAGCTGTCAAATTTATGCAAGAGTCTTTTGAAGGTTAGGGCTAACTAAAAATCATATGAATTTAATACTAGTAGCGCCATCTATGTGTCAGCCTAGGAACTTTTCAGCCACAACAACCTGTTATATGGTATCTCTTCTTCTGCGGCCTGATGGTCAATTTGGCTAGCTCTCTGGCCTTTGATACAACAGGCTTCAGGTTCGAATCCTGGTGGGGGCATAGATGTTTGTTAGTGGTTCGAATCCACGTTAAACTGAGGTCCTGGTCTAATTACCTAGACAAACCAAATCAATATTCTTCTTCTCAAGCACTACCGGCCCAAGCTGTTTCAGTCAGTTTCCAACAACTAAACCCATCCCTATACTGGGGTCTAAGATGAAATCTGTCCAGTTTCTTTCTGAGTGAGATTTCTAAACATTAGATTTTTTTTTTTTTTCTTTTTACGGGATAGAGTTGTTAGCATTACTCCCGGTTTATCAATCTATTATCTTTTGTTGTTCACAAGGGCAAATTAGACCTAGACCCACGATTTATAGTGGATTCTGACCACTACAAGCATCCATGGCACCTCCGGGACTCGAACCGAAACTTGTGGTACTGAGCGCCAGAGATATGAATCCTCTAAAAATGTTGTTATAACAATGGCATGTCATAAATAAATTTTTGAATGTTAGTAATCAATCTGAATTAAACAAAAGTAGTGAAATAAATAACAAACAATCTAATTACCTGATTATAATACTGTAAAAAATAAATTGTTGTTTGTATATACATTTTTATTATGCAGTAAAAACAAATTCTTATTTAGTTTTGTTTTAACAAAAACGTATTTGTATGCAAGTTATTTTTGCAAATCAAACATAAATAACTCAATTTTTTTTTTTTCATTGTATTTTCTGGATAAAAGGAAGACAGGATTATCTTTAATTTTCTAAATTATAATGGGTTTTTTAAATGAATGGTGCGAACTGAAACAATTCGGTATCAATATTTAAAATTACATCACGTGACATGTCATTTGATATGCAACAATATATTTTATATCGAAAGTTAGTATAAAAATTATAAGTACTTAGACTTCAACTTGTTTCTCTTACGCAATATTTGTATACAATTTTGGAATTAATGAAAAATTGAAGAAATTCTTTAATTTCTCTTCATATTCTGTTATCTTTTTGTTGTGTTATCTTTAAATAATATTACTAAATATCTTGTATATATATTTTTTACTTTTCGTGAACTTCGTCTTCAAATTTCTAACTTAGAAAAGCTGGATCAACATTGCAGATAACTATGATTTTTGAAAGTTCTTGCACGTCATTCTATAAATTTGACAGCGTGTCTATCTTCTGTTGATTTGTATGTATACAGAGTGACATTTTTTTTTTTTTTTTATTATTTTTTATTTTTTTTTTTTGCATATTTATTATTTTATGCTGCGTTAAAATTGTTAATATAAAAGTCAGTCTAATTTTTCCACTGATTTTGTAGTTAAATTTGGATGATAATAGATTATTTAAATTATAATTATAAAAATAAATATCATCTCTCTTATTTTAAATTGTTTTAGCCTGATAAGTAGTATAGGTAATATTTGTTTCTTCAAAAAAATAGTACTTTTTTTTTTATCAGAAGTGCCAAATTTTTATTTCAAAATTAAATATTTAAAGCTTGTTAGGGATAAAAATGTTCTTTTCTTTATTAAAATGACTTTTCAAAGTGCAATATCCTGCTGGTTAATTATCCAATGAATTCAAATATTTAATAATGAAAGTTACCAATTTCAATAAATATATATTATCAAAATATTATATATTTATACATAGATCATGTATTTGAGAATGTGAAAAAAAATTTTCAATTTTCTCTAAAAATATTTGTAGAAAATTCTGTTTAACGCAACAATGTTGAATGCTTTTAATAATAAAAAATTGTACGTCTATTTTTTTTTTTTTTTTTTTCTATTTAACTAATTTTTCAGCCAACTTTTATTAGTGTAATAAAATTATCCATTTTTAAATGAGTTAATTTGCCTAATGACATTTTTATATTTAGGTTGTTAGAAATCATTTTATTCTAAAAGTATGCAATTTGTTTTTTAGTGTTAAGAGTGACTTTTCTTAAGAATTAGTAATAATTATTTTACTTTCTCCATGAAACAAGAATGCTTTTATCTTTTATTATATTTTATCATTTTTTGCTTTTTTTGAAAATAGTAGCAAAATGTTAACTTATATCAAATTACATAATAAAAATATAGTTAGAATTATTGTTTATGTAAACTTATTTGAAATAAATTATATTTAATTCAAATAATTTTTTTTACAGGTTTTCTTATTATTATGGCGTACTAAAGTAACAGTTAGGTGCAGCATCCCCATTATGGGGTGCTGAAACAAATTTGTAAATGATTTTTTTCTTTTCTTTCTATTTAGTATTATTTTTTAGTAGTGTTTTTATGTCAACTATATATATATATATATTTTTATCTTTAAATTCAAACCATAGTTTTGTTTAAAGATACACAATTAAAAAAAATACCAGCGTATTTGAATATAATGGAGCAATGTATAGAAAGAGATTGTACTTCAAAATGTAAATCTTCTACTCATGCAAAACAAATTTTGACATGTGTGCCATTTGCTACCACATCCCAGCTTCGAACCTATGCTGTGTAAGTGTTTTTTTTATGATTAATTCAATTTATTGATTTTTATATTTTATTAGAAATTTGTTGATAATGCAGTATTTATTATCTTGTTAAATGAAATTGTAGTAATACTGCATATTAAAAGTAGAATACTTCTTTTTTATATTATGTTGTTTAAAGATCTTTTTATCTTTCTTTAATTAATAAAGTAAATAACTGCTTAAGGAATTTGGAAAATATGAAACTATTATCCAGTTTTGGGACACCATAATATAGTTTTAAAAGGTAGATTTTTTTCTGTAACTGTTCATAATCTGCCATTGGAGGGAGGGGGGGGATTTTTTTTTCTTTAGTTATTAATTGCTGTATTTTATGTTTTAATTTCTTATTTATTATATCAAAGTTGTTGCAAGTGTAAATAGAACAATTAATTTTTTTTATCATTTAACTAAATTATGTAATTTGTTATAAGCAAATCTTGTTTAATAAATAAAATCCTTGACACAAATCTAATAAAAAATAAGTTTTATTTTAATCAGTGTATTATTTCAAAGGATGTGATTGTAAATTGAGCAAATTTAATACAATTCAATGTTCTAAGCATTTTGTTATAAAAGATTTTTTCAAAAATAAAATAAGAAATGATTAAAAAATATTTTTAAGGTTCATTACATTTGATTTCTAAATTAAATATGCAGTGTTTTAGTAAATTGTTTTTATGAAATTTTTTGCACCAATTATATATAATGTGCATTTTGAATTCATATATAATGTTATCTTTCTTTCAGTTGGCTTTGTCATAATTTTGCAGCTGTTTCTGATAATTTTGGAAGGCATTTATTACACTTGGCTGCAGCTTGTGGTAAATGGGAAACTGTTGAATGGCTTTTGAAGCAATGTAATGCTGAAATTGATATAAAAGATAGAGAATCTGGGTGGTCAGCATTGCATCGCAGCTTCTTTTATGGGCAATTAGCATGTGCTAGAATATTGTGCATGGTATGTATGAATACTGAGAACTTTTAAAGTATATTGAAATATTTTATATTAACTTTAATAAATTGATTGTTATTATGTTAAGAAATATATATTATTTATTACAAACACAGTGACCTTAAGAAATATATTTTACTAAAATAAGATTTTTAGCTTTTTTTGATTGACTCATCAGTATTTTTTGTCCTTCATTTTAGCAATAGTATTATTGTAGTCAATTTACCAGTATAACACTTATCAAAATAAATTTTTGTTAAAGGTTTATTTTAATTCCTTTAATGTTCCTTGTTATTGCATGTTCAGTTTTCCTCTTGCATTCAAAACATGTTTATTATTAGTGGATTGGTTCTTCTAAATGCCAACATATTTCTGTTTTGTTTCAAAAAAGTTTTAGTTAAATTTTTAAAACCATAGATTTGCTTTTTTAGTATTCTTATTTATATGTGTATTGTACATTTGATTAAGTTACATTTAGTAACAAGAAAAAAAAAATATTGAAGAGTAGTAGTTAAATTAAAGCCATTCTTCTTATTTTTTTACATAAATATTTTTGACACTTAATATCTTCAAAACAAAAATTCTTTTCTTCTATAATTTTTAATTTTGCAATGTGGATTCAATCATAAACTTCTTGATTTTATTTTTTGTGTTAGCTTCAAAAATGAATCTTTTTTTATTATGCTACATTGTAATTTAAAATTGAGGAAAAAAAACTGTTTTCTGTTTCATGTACATTTGGAAATCATTTTTACTTTCATATTTTATGTATTCAAATAAATTATTTTGTTTTTAAATAATTAATATATATTTATTATAACTCATGTTGCAAGTTTTTTTTTTTATATATATATATAGAATGGTGCTAGCTTGAAGCTCATTGACCATGAAGGCTTTACTCCTTTGGATATAATAGTTAAAGATCGTCTTCCTTACATTGAGTATCAACATTCTGGTAATTATTTTAAAAAAAGAAATGTGCAAATTTACATCATACAATTTACATATCTTTGTATGCCCATATTTTCTTTTCATCTTGTTTTTCACCATAACAAATTTATCTTGGGTTTTTCATTGGGATGTTTGGATAAAAATTAAATTCAAAGATTTATGGTATATAAAAAACATGTTAAAATTTGCGTATTATTTATTTCCAATTATTATTAAATAAGAAATCCATTACATTAATAGGTGTTTTTTTTTGTATTTATTTTTTATATATTTTCTTTTACTGTATTGCAACATTTCATAGTTTGCAGGAAATATTTATATAGAAAAAAACTATTTACATAGATCCATCAGATGTGTATGCCTGGGGCTCAAATTTCAATTACAATCTTGGAGTGGGAAATTCGCAATGTAAAGTAATACCAGATGTCCTAGAAGTTTTCCGTAAAGATTTCATAGACATAAAACAGGTAAAGAATAGCAATATCGATTTTAATTGATAGATATCTTATGCCTTGTCATTATATGTTAATAAATAAGATAGTTTATCTTTCTTATATCTTAAGTGTATCGGGCATGCATCCGGAATTTTGTCTCTTCAGCAAAATAAAGCAGAACAGTTTATGAAAGTTCAATAGGTCATACTAAATTATTAGTAATAGAAAAGGTATCAGAAGTTGAAATTCAACCTTTGCTAACAGTTTTTAAATTCCATTCATTTGATTCAAATATACAACAAAAGGAAATATTAAAATTAAGAAGTATTGCATAAAAAATATAAATTTAATTTTTTTAAATTATGAAAAGAAATTATAAATTAAAATTCAATATCCTTTTCTCTTTTGCCTGCACATCAGTTTTATATTTCACTTACATCAACCAATATTTTGATAAATATTTAATAAAATTAACCCCCAGCTGGAAAAACAGATTCTGAGGCAATGATTAAAGTGATACTTATAATAATAAAAAAACAACACTGAAATACTAAATATTTAATAAATAATTGGGCCTATAGGGAAGTCACCATAAGTTTTAATGCACATTTCACTTATGAATTTGGGTGCCAAACTCGCCAATTATCCCTTTTCGTGTGTGCTCAACGTATATAATCCTTATTAAACTAATTTCAATACACGAACTAAATTCAGTGCCAAATATTTTCTGTAAAAAATATTTTTTTATAAAAATATTCAGCATACATTAAAACGTGAAAAAATATGTGCAATATAAAATTTATTTTTGCTTATATTTAAATTTAGGTAGAAATATGTAAATTCCACAGTGTTTTCTTATCCACGAATGGTCTAGTATATACGTGTGGATATGGTCATGGTGGGCGTTTAGGACAAGAGACTGAAGATATATCACTTGTTCCCTCACTTGTGAAAGGATTGGGTAATCAACTTGTTATGCAAGTTGCTGCTGGACAAGATCACTTGGTACTATTACTTGAAAACAGACAGGTAAGATTTATGAAAGTATTATATCTAATTTAGAATGTTGTTTTTTCCTTACAATTTCAGAACTGCTATTAATAAAATTGCAATTACTTAGTTACTGAATGGTAAATTGTAATTTTGAAGATACCATTATAAGAATATTTTTTAAAATTTTAATATTATTATTTTTTTTTTTTACCACTTTCATATCATTCATCAAAATTGTTTTACAGTAATTCAAGTTGATTTGTTGTTTTTTTTTTTCCAAAAAATCTAGAAAAAGAATTAAATAAACATATTAATTTACTGAATTTTTGTTAATTAATAGAACTTAATTATTAAATTTAAATAAAGTTATATATAATATTCATAATAAAAAAAAATTATCATTGTACATGGGTTTCTTTTTTTTTTAATGTGCACTCAATGATCTTTCTGAGTAACTAATAATCCAAAACGTCTTTTTAATGTTGCAGGGGAAAATTATTAGATTTAAATACAGAACATGAATCGATATTTATTCTAAATTAATGAATCGGCTTAATTTTGTTAAAAGGATTATCAATAGAGATTCAAATATTACTTTAAATTTTTTTCTGTGAATATTGATTTTTAAATTTTTATTAAAATTATGTGTTTTTAGGTATGGAGTTGTGGCTTAAATGTTTATCATCAACTAGGGCATATTCCTCCTCCTGAAAGACTTCTTGCACCTAAAGCTTTGTCTCTGAAGTTTTTAAAAGGAAAAGCAGTTATTGGCATTTGTGCAGCTAGATTTCATTCTGTAATTTATACTAAAGACAGTGTGTTTACTTTTGGTCTCAATGCTGGACAGCTTGGTATATTATTTTTCTTAGATTTTAAACTGACTATAAACAAAACTTGTCTTTGTTCAAATTATTAAATATTTAAATACATTAACCTTTATTTAATCTGGACCATGGCTTTGCAGCATGACCTATTTCGCCTGCTTTTACATGTGTAGGGAGAGGTATTGAACAAAAAGCATTCTAGAATGAAATTTAAATGACTCAAACTTTGCATATTTAATTTATATAAGTGTATTAATTAAATATCTGTATTCAGTATGTACATATTTAATAAAAGTGCCATCATCTGTCGGTCAAGGTCAACAATCATTGAATCTTTACGAGCAAAGGCTCAAAGGATACTTGATTATATAATGTGCAAAACTATTGAATGCCAGATTAAAGAGAGGTTACTGTAATTTTAAACTTTTTGTGATTATTTTAAATATTGTACATAGGTCATCCAAAAGGAGATCGTACTCAAATACATCCTAGACAAGTGTCAGCTTTGTACACAGAAGAGTGTCATTTGACTCATGTAGCGACAAGTGATGGTGCAATTGTTTGTGCAACGAGTCGAGGCGATGTTTACGTTCTTCATGAATATCAAATCCGCAAAATTGCATCTAGGTATTTTATTATTCATTCTTTACACACACATATAGTTTGACCATGGATAGTGCAAAATTTTAATAATCGGGTTGTTTTAACAATGGAAGCGGACAAATTGATTGCATGTTTGGAATATTAGTCAATAATATGCAGCACAAAGCTGCTTTGAAGGAAAAAAAGTTTTAGCAGTTATTGTTCAATTTTTCCTTCAAGTATTTCTTTATATACTATGTCACCCAAAATTTGAATGATTATAATTTTTTTCATTGTGATTAAATCTATTTGAAATGGCATTCCTTTATAAAGCCGCTCTTTTTTTTAATCTGCCTAACATTACCGCTTGCCAATTTCCCATGCAATTAGTAGATAGAATATAATTATAAAGTAATAAAAGTACTAGTAGTAAAATTAATAATTAATAATAAAATTACTTTATTATATTTTTAAATACTTACTAATTAAAGGAAAAAAATTTCATAGTAATAAATTTACAATAAAGTAGGTTTGTAGTTTTAAACTGTTACATTTTAATCTTTTTTTTTTTTTTTAGTTGTAGTTTTGGATAGGGAAAATATAACTTTTAATTAAAATAATTTGTCTCATTCTGATCAATTTTTGAATATTTTAGTAATTTCTATTGAATTTTAAATAATGACTTTTTTTATTGTAAACAGGCAACTAGAAATATTGAAGCTATCGGTGGTTGGAGGTCATTTAGATTCTCGTTGCGATGTAGCAGGAGTTCGTGAAGGTGGAGGATTGGAATTAAGAGTTGCTCTTCTAACCAAGTCTGGCAAGGTACTAAATTTTTCAGTGTGACGTCTTTTTTAATTAATTTTGGATGTTCTTACAAAATCTCACTTTATCATTAATTTTAAATTTAAAATATTTTTAAATTGAAAAAATATTTATATTAATCCAAAAATTTTTATGTTACTAAATATTCTTAATAATACTGAGCCTTTATTGCAGCATTGTTTTTTTTTTTTATTTGATTTTCGTAATATCTGTGAAATTGAATGTTTTTATTTTTAAAACCTTTGCTTTAATTTCAAATCAATGCAAAATAAATTAATGTCTTATTGCTATTATTAGTATTATATTACTGAAAAAAATATCAAATATCATAAATTCAGTTGCTTATTTATTTTATTTCAATTGCTGTTGTTAATTTTATATTGTTAACCATTTTTTTAACTGCTATCAATCTAAAAGATGAAAGATGCATAAAATGCTACTTCTTAATAATAAATTAATGAAGTGGTTTGACAACTAGAATGAAATTACTTACCTGAAGACTTCATGTATATCTATGGTGTGGATTTATTTCTTAATGTTATAACATTTTGCCTCAATTATGACAAATATTATATATTCACAACATCAATTTTTACAGCATCTTTCCACTCAGAATTGTACAACTAAATTGTTAATAATTTGGCCATATTTATATTAAACCAAGAAATTTTATTTTTGCAATTTTAAAAGAAAATCTTATGTTCTCCTAGGTTTGGGCTTTTTATAAAAATCTTCTTTTAATTCAAAGTTATTGGATGATTTCAATTTAATTTTGTTATTGAAACTGACATATTGTTATTTATATTAAATTGGCATCAGTTTTAAGTCTGTAAAAGTAGTTAATGAACTCAATGTCAATTTTTATGATATATACTTTTTTTTTTTCTTGCAGGTTTTCCTTTGGAGGCAGACAGATCCTTATTTAAGAAGATGTTTATTTACTTCCTTAAAAGAACTGATCATTTCTGATATCCATATTAATCATTATTCAATTGGAATGATAACTAGTGATAATGAAGGATACATTGGTACGATTTCAAACTTTAAAGGCAAACGATCTGCCCCACCTACAAATATATGTAATCCTACACTTTTCAATATAAAAACTTCAAAAGGATTGACCGTGCTTCTTGATACAGATGATTGCCATTTTATTAAGGCTAAGAAGTTGCCTAATATTTATAGAGGAACATCGATAACTAGTGACTCCAAAGGGAGAAATTTTGCTGTATTGCAGTCCAACGCAAAAATGGGGTATTGTTGCTTTCACTTTCATAAACTAATGGCATGTTTAAAAAAAAATATTTTTTTTCAATATTTTTCAATATAATTTATTATTTTTTGTATATATTTTCAGCTAGTATATTTATATTTTCTATAATTTGTTTCTTGTTTAAAAATGGTATATAGATAAATGTACAGATATTTTTATCTGTATATATATCTAAATCTGTTAATAATAACTGTTTAAAAAATTTTTAAATATAATTTATCTTCTGAGCTCTCTTTGTTCAAATGGCATTCTCTTTGACAATTAAGTATAATATTAAAAGTAAAGTTCATTATGCTTTGTAATATAAAATTGCTGAAAGTGAAAAATAAAATATCTTTTATTAAATATGTTATGCTGGCAACTGGTATACTGATTACGGAATACCAATGAGGATAAGACCTCTTCAACTTAGTTAATAATATTGAAATAGAATTTAGAATATGCTACTCAATTAATGTTAGTATAATGTGGAAAAATATATTTAATTCTTTGTAAATAAAAATATTAAAATTTGTTCCAACTTAATCAAAGATGAATGAAAGAAAAAATTATCTAAAAAAGAAATTTAAAAGTAAGAGCATTAAGAACAAGTATTTAAAAAGTTTAAATTTAAAAATTCAATACAATTAAGAACTAATTGTAGTTGCCACGATAAACTTTAAAAAAATGGTTTATGTTAATAATTACTCTATTTTCGTTCTAAAAAAGGAGTAAGAATAAAACTATAATTATGTTACTAGTTCAGAGAGAAAGTTAGTTACATATCATGGGGACGAACATGGATAGGATTCAAACCTCCTGCTTTGCAGTTGGGAGATCGAGATCTTACCAGTGTTCCAATTTGGCTAAATAGAATGTTATAGAATATGTTATAGACTTTCAAACTTTAGCATGAATTGAATATCTTTGTTCAGAAAATGTTATTGTAAACAATTAGATTAAATATATGTATTGTTCACAGAAAAAGTTAATAAAAAAAATATTATAAAGAAATTTACATAAAATTCTTTTATGCAAGTTAAGGAATGTTTTTTAAGTTTACTTATCCCTGTTTCTTTTTCTTTTTTTTAATTTCATTTCAGGCTTGTAGAAATACCAATGATTTCCAATTCAAAAATCCAACAAGATTTCACAAGACTATATTTAGAAACACATGAACTTGATGACTTTCATGATATAATAATTAATGTAAATATAATAGTTAATCATTTTGTATTAAATTTAGCATTTGTAATTTGTTGTTGTATTTGTATCTTGCATTTGTATTTCTGTATTATATTTATATATTGCATCTATTTGTTTCATTAGTAATATAATAATGTACTAATGATTATTTTTACATAGGTTGATAAAAGAAAATTTGCTGCCCATAAATTTATCCTAGCATCACGGAGTGAATTTTTCAAAAAACAGTTTTGTAAAGAAAATTTTTCTGATGGTGAATTGGTGATAGACAACATGAAACATGAAGCTTTCGAGCAAATCCTTAAATTTATGTATACGAACCACTGTGATTTCTTAGTAAATGGATATGAAGTAAAATGGGGAAATTTCAAAGAGGTAGTTTTTATTTTTGTTTTCTTTTTATATAATCATAAATAAAAATGTTTTTTAAACATTTATTTGTTTCATTAAGATCCAAAATTTAAATTGTAATAAAAAAATTACAAAACTTTTTTTAGTTAAAATGATAGTACTGTATAACTTTTTTTATATCATAAAATATGTTTATTTAATCTAAATTATTGACATTCGATTGTTTTAATATTATTTGTGTATGGGATATATGTATTTACTGATCAGCTTTAATTTTGTTTAGAATGGAAAGAAAAATAAATCTAATGCCAAAAACAAAGCTTCCAATCCAGTACATATTGTTCAAGAAGCCTGTAAAAAACTTGGTCTGACTCGTCTTTCTAAAAGGTATATTTTTTTAATGTCTTGATTTTAAGATAAGGTAGGTAAAGATAATGATTTTTAAGTCTTGTTACAATTGTGATCCCTTTATGAGCATTTTTATAATTAATTTATGCACACATCCCTGATGTAAAAATTTAACAATTCCTATAAATTTAGATTAAAAGTATTATGAATCTACTTCAACTGAATTCTTAACTATAAATTAACTATACTGAGACATTGTTAATATAGTTGTAGAAAATTATTAAAAAATTTCCTCTCAGTATTTTTTTTTTTATTATTAGAGATAAAAATTATTTTTAGGGAAGAAATATAATTAAATACAAATGGTGTAAAATATTATGGAAAAATTATTTTGTGAAAGATTTAGTATTGTTAACAAAAACTTTAACTATTTTATTCAGAATAATAAAAATAGTTGCATAATTTTTATATCTACTTTTGAAGATTTCATTCATTTAGTAATAAAAAAAAAAAAAAAAATCAAATAATTGTTATATAAAATGATTTGATGATATCTCTTATAGGTTAGAAGGAGTTAAATTAGTAAATGGCAAGATTTCTGTCAATGAACCCCGCACAATGCCACGTTTAACCTTTAGTCGACTATCCTTGTAAGTATGCAGTTGAAATGAAATATCTGGCAATTATAGTCTGATCACTTAGAAAATTGATAAGCAGCTAAGTTGAAAGAATTAAAAAAAAAAAAAAACATCCAAGGGAAGATGTATCATTTAGGGGGATTTTTTAATTGCAATTGAAACAAATTTTTTAACAATTACAATTTTAGATTTCACAATATTGAAATAAAGACTAAATGAAAAAATTCCCACCAACTGTTATATTTTTCTTTCAAAGTAGCTTTGTGCCACATCATGTCTGACCCTCACCCCTAATTAATCATCAATTTGGCCATTAAACTAGATGTTTATCATTCCACATGATCTGTGGTCGGACTATATGTGCATAATTTATTTTGTTGAATAATAGTCGATTCTGGCTTTACTCCTTTATAATAAGTTGCTTTAATTTTACATTGTACATAATATTTCTCTTAAATATCTCATTTCATATAGGTCTAACTTATGTGATGTAAATTTGATTTCATCAGTTAACGAAGCTTCTTCATCGGATAAGAAAACTGTCTTCAGTTGTCATAAATGTATACTTGCAGCAAGACTAGATTATTTTCATAGCATGTTGAGTCATTGCTGGGAAGAGGTGATTACTATTTTTGGTTATAATTGTCTTATTTATTTATTAAGTTAGTAACGCATAGTTTTTAATTTTCACCCGAATATTGAAATTTTTGAAATGTAACATCCATAATTTTATAAAAACAGGAATTTTATATTGATTGCATTATTAATTTAAGTTTTGTGTTTTTTTTTTATTTAAGTTTATTTATTATTCCATAATTTCTGAATAGATTTTCTTTGGTATTTGTGGTATATTTTTTTCTCCAGAAAATGTTACAAGTTGAATAAATTGTAGAAAGCAAATTTTAAAACTTTTTTTTTTAAATTAAAATTTTACCAATAGTTTTTTTAATAAACAAAGCAAAGTAAAAAATATAGAAAAACTACTAAAATTAGTATAAATATAGATTTATATAAGTCATTATAAATTCATAATCAAGAAATTAAATGCAATTATAAACTGAAATAGATTAAAATAACTTTTAATAATAAACCTTTAAAAATGTTACTAATGCATAAAAAAAATTAAGTAGTTGAAAAATACTTTATATGTTTAAGTCGCATTTCCAGCTCTAAACGTATAAGCTTATAGTATAGATAAAAACAATTTTAAATCAATTATTTTTAAAATTTCTTCCAATAAAACTGAAATTAAATTTTATGCTCTTTATATTAAGCAAATTTGAATTGACTAATTTTGTACATTTTCTGGTAAATGCCTTTTCTTATGTATTGTTGTTTCAATTACAGAGTTCTCGATTGAATAATCTTAAACTGCCCATACCATCTCGAATTTTAGAAGTCTTAATTAATTACCTTTATTCGGATGATGCTGGTGAAATATCAGGCAAGTATATTTTTATTTTATCCAAAGATTGTGCTTGAATAAATTTTGATACATATTATTTTATGGAATTTGCAATTTTTTTTTTTTTTTCTTTAAGTGTTAACGCTCTTTTGGAATTTTAATAGAAAAGTTGATGTGTACTTTTATAGAATTCTTTTCCTTTTAAGATTCTGATGATGTTGAATTCCTTTGCCATATTCTGATGACTTCTGATCAGCTTTTAATACCACATCTAAAAGAAATTTGTGAATTTTCGCTGGTTAAACTGCGTAAGTAGTTTTTCATATTTTACATTTGTACATACTGTACATTTTTTTATACTGTACATTTTTTAACTTAACTATGAAGACAAAGTAGTTATACATTTAAATATGTAAATGTAGCAAGACCAAAAGAAAACTGTGGTTGACAGCCAATGGGATTTTGCAGATACTGAAAAGTTGCAAGTTTTTTTTTTTTCACTTCATTGTACAGGGAAACTTTTACTTTTTATATAGATTTAAGGGTTTGTCTGATTCTGGGTGGCTGTGGGGGACAGAAAAGGATATGTCGAGGAGCTCCAGAAACTATTGTGTGATTAGCAATAACATCAAATGAAAAATCAAAAGCAAATCATTAAAAATTTTCTGACTGCTATATTACATAGTTTTAGAAGTGAAAAATTCAAGAAAGTTCAAAAATGTTAAATGAATTACTTACAAAAAGTAGTTTGGAAAGTATAGAAATGCAAAATAATAGATAAGTGCAAGCTGAATCTATTAATTGAATGTGGGGAAACTGAGAAAGTACAAACCAGGGTTATTTCACACCTCTCACTCTCTCTCAATGTTAATTAAAAACTTAAGTTAAGCAAATATTGTAATCGTATTAAAATGATTTATTTTTTATTAATTAATTAATGAAATAATAAACTTTTTTTGAAATGCAAATTTAAATTGTATAGAATTGTATGTCTGCTTTTTTTTTTTTTTTTTTTTTTCTGAACCATTCATGCAATGTATTTTAATATGCCTTGTTAGTTATTTTTGTTTGATTAAATTTATGAGTTATTGTCATTCACAAAATTAAAATAAAAATTATTTATCAAAGAATCTGTAAAAAAGAATGAACAATTTTGTGAGAAACTAACAAATAAATTGAAAAATATTGAATAAATATCTCAAATTTAGTTCATTAATGTCTTACAGTGAAGGACCAATTATTAATTTAAAATTTAGTATAGATTTATTCTAATATTGAAATCCTTTATATTCTTACTTCATTAATAAATTATTAATAAAACAATATTGCTTATTTGTTCTGAAAATTAATTCCAATATATAATTTTACTTTTTAAATTTCAATATTTAGTCATGATTTAAGGGCTGTAAATAAATAATTTTTATTTTCTTTGTATGTTTTCTTTAGTTTCCTCAAAAATTGTGCTGAACTTTTGGAATTGACATCAATTTATAATTGTGTACAGTTGAAAAGATCTTGTATGCAGTTTATCTGCATCAATTTGCCAGTTGTTATTGAATCAAAGTAAGTTAAATATATATTCACTGGAATATGTTCATTAGGATTTATTAGAAAGTTACATATTTAAAGGTGAGTTTAAATAAATGTTTTTTTACTATAGTTCCAATCTCTCCTTTTATTTTTGAAATAATTCATTGAAAGAATGAATTGTTCTTTCAAAATTATCATAGCGAGCTTCAAATTACTTAAATATCAACAGTAATGACATGTGAACAACGTCTCTTGTTTTATTTCAAATATTATAACCAGAAGTAGGGAATTGAATAGAGCCTTTTGAAGGAATGAGTTAATTTTAAAATTTGAAATCTGTTTTTTAAATTTTATTTTTCCAAAATTCTAAGAACTAATGTTAAAATTAATTATTAAGGTGACCATTCAATTGTACCCTTAATAATAAGACCTGCAGCAAAGTTGATAACTGTTTTAGCAGCAAACCCAAGTAATTGTTGATTAACTTTTATCAGATTGGAACTATAAAAAAAAAAAAGAAAATATCATGGTTCCATAATTAACAAAGATCTTATAAAAAATTATTCTATTAAGAAAAGTGAGATTTAATGCATTACAAATACAACATCTATGTGTTGAAATGTGCAATTTTATTTTGCTTTTCTTCGCCCATTACACAATACTTGGATACATCGTCATTTGGTACTATTATTTCTATAGAATATATGTAGTTTTTGTAAGCAAATTTAGAGTACTAGGATGTTATTAGTGCAGATACTGTACAAGTTGTAATGAATATTTCTTTATGAAAATTAATTTTATAGAGATCTTATTTTCATTAAAAGCCATTAAATTTAATTTGCACATTCTTCTAAATCCATTGGTAAAGATAATATGTAAAATTATGGAAAAGGAAGTTGTTGCTGTTGGAAGGTGGTACTAAAAATCCAACTCGACAGATGACTCCCTTCTTCTGAGTATAACTTTATATTTTCTTTTCAGTTATTGTTCTTAGCATTTATAATTGCTAGAAATTAAACTATATTTAAAATGTTTGCAATATTTTCAGAATTTTGAAGTTGTGAGTGATGAAGTTATGGAGGAATTAAGTGCATATTATAGAAATTTAGTAAGTACTATAAATTTTTTAACACTATTTACAGTGAAAAAAATGTATATAAATTATTTTTTTTTTTTTTTTTTTTTTTTTAAAGGTTCCTTGCATGTACAACAGAAGAATTTCTATGAATAGAAATGGAGTTGAGAATGATCTTGAACTACTTGAAAAAGAATTTCCTGTCAGTGATGCAAGTGTGTTTGATAAGAGTAGGTCTGATTCTCATGACGGAAAAAGTAAAACTCGACGGCGTTGTGCTTCTTGGCGTTCGGATTCAAAAGATATGTCATCTGTAATAGAAAATGATGTAAAAAGTCTTGACAACAATATTGTTTTGGATATTTTGATACCTGATATTATTGAAAATGTAAGTTAAAATAATTGATACATATCTACATTTTAGTTCTTAAGAATTAAAAATTTTATTTAAATAAGTAGATGCAGTAAACTTATGTTTTTATACTTGTAATTTAAAACTTTATAATTAAACAAATTACAATTAAATTACTATCATTTATAAGTAACTTTATGTTTATTTTATTGCCAAATACTTGTTCAATATTAAAACTTGAACATTTTTAATTTATTTAAATTTACATACTAGAAGTATAGATGCTGAATATATTTGATATTATGGTTTAAAAATAATATTCACAATTTAGCAAAACACGTTTATTAGAGATTTGTAGAGCTGTACACGTTTTATAAGTGCAAATGAATAGGACATTTTCAAACCATTAGAATTTTTTCTTTGTGTTTGATAGTTAGAATTTACTAAAAGCACCAAAAATATTAATTTATTTAAAATTAAAATGAATATTTTTGTTAATGAAAATGACTTTTTATATTTTAAAATTTTAGGGGAATATTTATTGTTTTTATAAAAGAAATATTTTAAATTGAAAATTTTATTTATATTTTTTATTTACAGTTATTGAAAACATTTTCTAAATAAAATAAAATATAAAAAAAAAATTATGTATTTCCTATTTCAAAAGAGATGTCCAGATTTGCTATTGCATTTTTTTTTTTCTTTGCACAGTTTCTGCTGTTGTCCCTAGAATTACATTTTTGGATTAGTATATTAGACTGAATAACCTTTTAAAATTTAAGATACTCAAGGGCGATTGTGGCCATGTTGTATAGCGTCTTGCAGGGATCATCAGGTTGCCTGATTGGAAGTTTTTCTCGAGTTGTATCCCATTCAACACAAAATGTGTACTGCTAGTGGGTTACATATTCTTCCCTTTATAACTGGTAAGGGCTGTAATTAAAGAAGTGAGTTTGGAAAAGAGAAAACAGGAAAGGAAGATCAAATAACCTTATGTGATGCATTTTCAAAGAGATATATGTACATGTATTATTTAATAATATTCAAATTTATTTGCATGTTTTTAGTGTACTTAAATTTTTTATGTTGGCCAACAAATTTTCTAATTTCTACAGACTGTCATGAGCACATCACCTATTGTGAAGCAATCCACTGTGACAAAAATTATAAATAAGCAGGAGGCACCAAAGCCAGGCCAGTGGGTTATGAGATGTCCCACAGAAGAGCAAGTTTTGTCTTTAGATCAGATAATGCTTAAGGAAAAACGAGGGTTAACACCTCTGCAAAAGAAAACAAAGTAATCCTTATTTTTCTTTAAATTAAATGAAAATTATATGTAAAAAAATGTACAGAGAATTTGAATATTTAAAACATAAAAATTTTTCTGATTTTGAAAAGATTCTATAAAATATGAAAAGAAAATTTAAGTTAAAAAATAATTTTTGTTTTTAACGTTTTTGAAAACAATAGGAATATTTGATTGATTTAAAAAATAATAATAGTTTTCTTCTTGACTTTCTTATTACTTGGAATACATCTATTTTGATTTTTATAATTTATAATAATTAAATAATTATTTTTGAAAATATTAAATGGATATTCATAACAGACTTTTATGACACCGATTTAAATATTTCAGCTTCCCAGACAAGAAACCATTACCCCATTTATCTCAGAAACAGAAAAAAATGATGAAAGCTAACAAGGTTCCTTTTAGTTCAGAAATTTCAATTCCTAACAGCCCAACAAGTACAAACTGGTGTCCGTGGTATGAAGCAATTATTTTTCAAAATATTAATATTTAAAATGTTTTGCTCATAATAAATTTTTATTTGGATTTTTTAAATTTTTCCTTTTAATTCTGAAGAGTTATTACTTCTTTTAAATCTATAAATTTTTATTGATCATATAGATTTTTCTATTTTGTTAACTAAAAAGAGGGACATTTATTCATCGACATTTTTAAATGTTTATTATTAAAATCTTAAAGATGTGTTATATTCTGCAGAGCAGAAATAATGAATGGACCTGGAATGATATTTATGATAAAATTTGCTAATTAAGGGGATTAACTCATCAAAACATGCTCTTAAAGTTTCATTATGTCTTGTGAATGATCTTATAAAATGAAATAAAAAGTATAGCATGCACCTTTTAATTCGGCATTTGATGGTTCCACATTTTCTATACTCTGGCACCGATCGAATCATTGTTTTTTTTTTGTTGAATTACTTTGATTGCTAAGTTGTGATACAGTGCTTCTCGCGTTTTTACCCATTTCAGTATGATGTTGAATTCATAGATTTGCGCATAATTCATATTGATTTTTTTATGAGATCCTAATAGAAACAATACAATATCATATTTTTTAAAACTATAATAAAGCAGGATATTGTTTCTTGCCATAGAGTAGCTTATCACAGTTTGTGGAAACCAATTTTGTGCTGTTATAATTTTTCTTTTTTTTTTTTTTATTCAATTAAATTAAAATTTCAATGTTAATTTTGTATTTGTTAGAGTTAGATATTTATATCTTTTATGCAATTTCAGAATGCACACCAATGCATTAAATATGTGAATCATTTATATTTTTTATCTAGAGTTCTTTATCTTTGGTATCTTCCTTAAATTATCTATTGAAAACTATATTGACTAATTATGCAAAAAAGCTGTTGAACACAATTGTTTTTAATTTTAGGCCACAACCATGACAGATAATGTGGCAAAATCGCTAATCTGGTACGATTGTGGCCCCAAATGTGTCGGATTAAATAGCACCTACCTGCAGTTAAGAAAATATTATCTATTGAAAACTTTACTGGAGTTAAATAAAAACAAGATTCTCAGCAAGACAAATTGTGTAATTTCCAGATATGCTGTGTTTGTTGTGCTTCAGGACAATAATTATTTCATTTATCCCTTATTTCATATTTCATTATAATAAGTTAATATTATCGTTTTTGGCGAATGTCATTAATCAAAAAGTGGAGAATGTCATTAATAAATCTCTTTCTTTTGTTTTTTTAATTGGGGAATTATTTTAATACTTACTGTGCTCATCAGCTTGTGAAACTCATTTTACTATAAATACTACTTTGGTGTATCAGTTAAGTTTCTATTTTGAATTATAAAAATAAATAACCCATATTCAGGGCAGGCTGTCCTGAGTGTTCACATTTTAACTTGCTAGTTTATTATGCTCATTCCTAGTGTAAATTAACTTTCTTATGTTTAGAAACTAACTGCTCTTTAATTCGGCCATAACAGAATGTGCCGAACTATCAATTGGTAAATTAAAGAGAGGTTACTGTGATATAAAAATTCTAATTTTTTATAGGGGCAAATTGCCTGAGCAGTCACCACCATCCCCGTCCTTTTGGGATATTCTTGCCAAAAAAGAACTTCAACCTTCGTCATCAAGCAAGTATGTAATTTTAAAATTTAAATTGCCTATGCAATTTATGTAGTTCTTGTAGGCAGCATTGCAAATTCATTATATGGCTTAATTTATACTTCATGTAATTTTTTTCTAGGGAGAATTCAACACCTGTCAAAAGCTTCTCTACTGCTGAGCAAAAGAAGTCAAACCTTCGAGATAATAGTCCAGTAGTGGAAAACTCTCAAGACATCGTGATAAGTTTGCATGACATTCAGCTAGCCGAAGAGCAAAAGCTACGTAGAGCAGCTCAACCCACCATTAAACCATTGCATATTTTAAATGTAATTCAGTTTCTTTATTTTATATAGTATTCATAATGATGTAGAATATTATTAATAACATGATGATTAACTTAAAAAAAAATATTACTAATATTTTATTAATTTAGCATTTATATTTAATTACTAAAAAGGGAATCGAAGAAATAAAAATGGCAGTATTTTTGTTGTCATTTATCTCAATTTAACTTTTTTAAAAAATATAAATTAATTTTGAATTCATATTAATAAAATTTTAAACCATTTTAGCTGTTGATAAATGAATAATATACTGAAATCTTTCGTGATGCTGATTTTTTTTTTTTTTTTTTTTTTTTTCAATTTAACAAAAATTATAAGTTAATAAACATAAAATAAGAGTAATTCGTTACTTGAAATTTTCATCAATTAAAGCTATGTCTTTTACTTTCAAATTACATTTTATAATTCCAAATATATCCATTGCTAAAAATTTAATTCACATTAAAGCAATGATAATGATTAAAGCAATGATAGCATTATTAATATTCACATTAATAATGAATGATGCATTTTTTTTTATTACCATTAGAACATATCCTTAAATTTATTACTCAATTTTATCTACTTTATTACATTCTTTTTTGCCTATTTTATTTTAAACAAATTAATGAAATTAATTAATATATTTTTTATATTTATTTCACAAGTTCTAATTTATACATATTTTTATGTTTATTTAATAGTTTAAAAATGTCTATAAAAATTCAATTTTGTAAATTTTTATCTTTGGGTGTATTTTACTTTAGGTAAAAGCTAATTGCTATGATGTGCATTTAATTTATTTGAATGCTGGCTACTAATAAGTATTCAAAAAGCTGTTATTTTCTTTGAAGTCTTAAATATTCTTGAATAATTTTTTGTTTAGAAAAAGTAGCTTCAGCGTACTTTTAATATTGAATTGTTCCATATGAAATGAACTTTTGAAGGCACAAGTTTTGAAAAATCACAAACACAAATTGTTTGAACATACTCAGTCAAAACATGCATCATCTCCATCAATGTACTCCAGCCAACAATTACTGCACATATTTATATTAGTTTCAAAAGAATATTTTTTGATTTAGAGGCAATGCATTCAGCAAAGGCTATTTTTGACAGCTTTGTGATTTACAAATCGTTTAGGCTTTAAAAACAATTTCAAATGTTTAAAGAATTGATAGTCAGTAGAAGACAAGTCAGAATCTCAAATTTCGACTTGTTCAACATTTGAGTGTGACTTGTGAAACATGAGGTATTGCATTGATATGTGCCTTTGCAATTAACTAATGCTTCTGTCGGTGACAACAACAACTTTGGATGAACAATATGAATTTGTCCACAGTAGTACCATGTATTAAATGTGTAGCATATTGCTAAGAAGCTGTAAAAAGTATAGCTCATCTTTGATTCCAATAAAAAGTCAACATTGCTTACTTTGGATATAAGTTTTTTTTTTCAGTGTGGGTGTTTAGGCTTTTCATCTGCATCTAGCCACTTTACTGAACTTTACGATTATCAATGCAGTAACCAATGTTAATCGCAAATAATGATGCTGTTCAAAAAGTAATAATTTCTGTGCCTATGTACAAATCTGCAATTGTTGCGATTTTTGCATATTTGTCAACTTGTTTCGAACCTATTTGTTCAAGTTTTGTCACCTTTTTAACTGCTGCAAGGTGTGCTTGAAACTATTGCTATGCTTACTCAAAGATCAACAGATTGTTCAACTATTCTAGGATCATCTTAAACTTTCGCTTTCATAACATCATTAAACAGAGCACTTTCATGTCTTCTGCAGGGTTCATTTTCATAGCTCATATTTTCTTATTTGAACTTCTCAAATCATCTCACTATGTTCTAGCATTCCCAAATCCATCATTGTTTTGTGTTGCTTGGGTAGCAGAATGCCCAAAGTTAACATTTGTAGAGAAAAATTATCCATTTTAAGAGGGTTCCATATTTCAATTTGTTTGAGATTTTCTAAAACTTTTGACACCAATATGGAAACAAAATTTGCTATTAGAGCAGAGAAAAAGAAATAAAGGATTATATAACAGTCTTATTCAACTTATTACTGGTATATGTATATTTTATTGAATGTCAACTAATGCTAAAAATTATCTTTTTGTGGAACAATCTATTGCAATAGCTTCAATTACTTAACGGTAACGCCATCCAGTGGTTGGCAGGTAAATAACTTGCTACAATCAAATATAGCTTATTACCACAAATTTCCTTGTGCATCCTGTATCACTTAGGCTAATTATTTTAATTAAGTAGCTTTTTATCATTTAACTTTGGACATCAAGTGGAGGATACCTAATTGCTCCAATATCTGAAAAGTGTTTTAATTCTTGCTAGAAAAATTTTTTAAAGTAGTAGACTTACTAATTTTAATTCGATTCTTTTTTAATTTTCTTTATAACTTGCCTCCATTTAAAACTTTGTAAAAGAAGATAGTATTAAACAAATACAATTGATATAAATTTATTTATTTTGAACATGTAGAGATTTTCGTGATACTTAATACAACACAAGTAATCTGAAATTGGCATGCCCATCGCTCCTCTACATTAAATTAATATTGAATTTTATATTTCTTGTTATTCAATAATGTAATTTTTTTGGTTATACCCATATCTCGCAGATAATATTTATAATTTTTAATAAAATGCAAATTGAATAATTTAATGTGTAATTACATTTTGTAGATTGAAGACCAGGCTATAGAAGAACCTTGGCACTGTACAATGCTCACGATAATTATAAAGAAAAATTACTGTATCTAGAGTGCGAACGAAGAAATTGCAAGTCCAGTTTGGAAACGTGGAGGTCATTAAAATAGGGATATTTTGTTTTGTTTTATTTATTGTTTTAATTTCAATAAAGCTTAGTTCTTTTTTATTTCTAAAGTATTTTTAAAGTAATAGGTATTTTTACACTGAAGATGGGTTTTTTAAAGGATTCACTAATTTTTCTTTTTGAATTCAATTGCATTTTTTGGCATCATGATTGTACACTTTCCTTACATCTATTTAGGTTCCTGCATATTGGTAATATTCTTTTTATAAGTTTTTGAATTATTCCAATTCCAAAAGTTTAACCTGCATTATTTTATTAACAAGTGATTAAATGTTTGTTTCATTCAATAAATTTGAAAAGAAAATGTTTAATTTTTGGGAGCCCATACAGTGACCTCATTATCAATCCTTAATTCATTCCAGATCTTTGAACCCTATCAAGTAAGATAAACAGTGGATAAAAAAAAGTATTGGCAATATTTGCTAACAAAGTATGTTTACAAATTTTATTTTAACATAGCGATTACAGAAGGAGAAAAGACAAACAAATATAACAAAACTTTCATTTAAATATTTTTAGTCAAAATCTATGAGAAAATCCAAAATTTACATGATAAAAAAGTATTAGCAAAATTATGAAATTGACAAAATTATGAGCGAAAACAAAATCGGTATATGTTTAGTACTTTGTATGCATACCTTCTGCATCTATAACAGCTTGTAATCTATTTCTCATAGAGGAAACTAAGGTCTTTGTTGTACCTTGGGAATTTTGTGCCACTCTTTGCAAGAGTAAACGTTTGAGGTCGTCTTTACTTGAAATTTTATGTTTCTTGATTTCTAGATCCAGCAGGTGCCATAAATTTTTAATTGGATTGATGTCAGGCGATTGAGGTGGAGTTTTTAATTGGCTAGGAGCATTGTAGAGTAGCCATTCACGGGTGAGATTCGCTGTATGTATACTTGGTGTCATTGTCTTGTTGAAAACGAATGATGTTCCCAAGCCAAGATTTTGGGCACTGATTTTTAAGTTATGGCGCAAAATGTCAATGTATGTACGTGCTGTCATAATACCATCAATAAAATGCAGGTTGCTAATTCTATTAGCTGCTATACAGCCCCAAACTATGACGCTGCCTCCACCATGTTTTACAGTAGCAGTTAAATGTTGCTTTTCCAATTCAGTATTTGGCCTCCTCCACACACATCGTCGTCCATCACTGCCGAAAATGTTAAACTTTGATTCGTCGGAAAAAATTGTGTTCCAAAATTCTTCAGATAAATCAACGTGGATTTTTGCGAAATCTAACCTCTTTCTCCTATTTATTTCCGAGATGAATGGTTTCTTTCTAGCTGCCCTTCCATAATAACTTCTCTCGTGTAAAACATTCCGTACAGTCTGTACGCTGAAAGTCATTTGCGAAGTGAAAGCAACATCCCTAGCTATCTGGGGTGCATTTATTTTAGGGTTTTTCTTAACCTTGTTAATAAGGACACGTTCTTCTCTTTGTACAAAATATTCGAGGTCGTCCACTTCTAGTCTTATTTTCCGTTGATCCTGTTTCCTTGAACTTTTTTACAACACTTCTGTAAGTAAATAAACTTATCGTGCTATAGGAGTGCAGTTCAATATAAGTTAAACCTTCATTTCTGAGCCTAATAATCGTGTTTTTAACACTAACTTCCAACTCCTTCGATTTCGAAATCATTTTACTGCAGTAATCGCAAAATAATGTATAGACACTTTTGGAATAGTTTTGCAGAGTTTCTTATCAGTCGAAACACGTGACTTCAATGTAACAAAACTTGCATAGCAGTTAAAATTTTGCCATGCAAATTTTTGTTTTTGAAAGAAAAAAATCGTAGAAAATGCAAATTAAAATAAAATTTTTACTATTTTTTTATCTAAGATGTCATGCAATTTTAGCTGTCGTAATTAAATACAAAACATTTCATTTATTTGTCAATATGAATAAATTAAGGCAATTGCCAATACTTTTTTTTTACCCACTGAATATCAAATTTTTCCCATAAGAAATAAAGGGAAAATTACTATTATGTTCCCATTACAAAAAGTTATTGTTATTAGCTTATCATACATTGATGGTTTTGTATAAAGTAATTTAAACACTTCTTAACAATTCAACTCATAAATGTAAAAGCATTTTAGTAATATACATGCATAGATGAAAGTTTAACATTCTCTAAAAATCTGTTCGGAGAACTAAGCCTGTTCCTTAAGATGCTTCAGAAATGTAATATAGCCTCAATGGTCAATCCAGACAATGTTATTTCTGCTTTGCTTCTCAGCAAAGAGCAGGAGTGGAGAATCAACCAAAAAAATTTTCTACTTCTGACTCTTTTCCGTAATTTTATGTACTAGAATCTTGATTTAGAAGAATTTATGAAATAATATAAGTTAGAACTTTAAAGACGTAACATTTGCACTCTCTTCAAATTCCCTGTACTGTAGTTAGCTTGCAAAAATACTTATATTCTATAAAAATAACAATGCTAAATTAGCAGGTGCCGAAGTATTTTATAATAGCTCATGACAGACAAAAGAAAATGCTATATTTGTAATGCATTCAAACTTACACAAGTTATTATAGTATTAATAAATAGGATCATTTTTCATTGTTGATCTTGCATAGCCTTTTAATACGACTCAGTATTGATAAGTCTCTCAACTTGGGTTTGCTATTAAAGCAATCACTGCCTTTGCTAGTGGTTGAAGGATACAATTCAATACCCTCAAAATTTATTCCTAGAATTTTGGAAAAATAATATTTTTTTTTTTTTAAAGTCTGCTTTTTAACGATTCCTTCAAAATGCTCGATCTCCACCTTCGTTGACAAGTATCCATTGTGGCAAAGTTTTGATGCATGCACATCGAATTCCAAACTAATGCATACCAAACGCAAGTTTTGTGTCTCAGTGGCATGTACAGCAAGTTGAACGTATTCCAAAACGGATGTATACCACTGTACTTGTATTTTTAAAACACAGATTTTTTTTTCTTTCAATTTTGAAATGCAGTACAACGATTAGAATCCTAAAGCATAAACTATTTGGCACAATATAGAAACAAACATTTAAAAGAAACTACAGAAGACGTGCAATTATTCAATAGCTCCCTTGAGCTATTGAATAATTGCACGTCTCCTCATGTGCTTCCAATAATGCAGTGCAAAAATATTCCCAAATAAAACGGATAAAAAGTTCTATCAAGTCTTGGAAAATTATTACTTTTTGTAGATTGATATCTAGTGAATCGTGAAGATTGCAATACAAATTGGAATCGCCGTGAAATTATAACAAAAAGTAATGGATATTAAGTTTGTTGTACCAACTTGTTCAAACGTTACCGCTCTGGCGCATTTAGATTTTGATGGAATTTTACTTTACTTTTCATATTATGATAAATGCTATCATAAGTCGTTTGAAGATTTAATATGAGCAAAGACCAATGAACTCAAAATGCTTATGTGTATTAAAGAAAACAGGATTAGTTTATATAAAATTTTGTTTCCGATAAAATGGACTGCAAAAAAATTTAATTTACATCCTTCTATTATTAAACAAAATGTTCCTAGTTGTGTATGCAGTGTACAAGGCATCCTAGGTAAAGCTGAATCTGCTATTTAAAAAAAAAAAAATTTTCCGGAACATCTCCACTATTGAGTTCCGATTCAACCGCAAAGGATCCGACTTTTTTCAATTCCTTCTATTAGCTCACACTTTCCCTATATATATCTTGTTCACATTTTCAATCGTTCATAAAATACTTTTTATTCCTTCACTGGAGTTCAAATACATTTTTTTTTTTTTTTAACTTGTAGTGGATGACACTGGATGTTAATGCAGTTTTTTCAAATATTAATTCATTTTAGTTCTTTTTTAGATTTAGGGTGCACATATCTACCAATAGATGGCGCCAGATAAACTTAAAAAAATGAATGAATATTATTTATAAAGGACTTTCTGCAATAGAATGAAAAGAAAGTAGGAATTGATTATAAAATGTTTTTTTCTTATGTTACTTGGTTTTTTTTTTGCTCAACGTCGTCGCTGGAGATGAAACTCCAGTGAGCCGAAAGCCCTTTCCTCGCACTCGGCGCTCCATTAATAGAGAATATCGTTGTCGAAGTTCCACTGTGAATCAGGCATTCTACAAGGGTGTTTTCGAACAAAAGCGGCGCCGCCTCACGCCTGAGCAGCACTTTTTCGCCAGAAGGCTGGTGTAATGTGCATCCTTCACGCCCACCAGTACGCGCTCTGAGCGAGCATACTCTTGCTAAATTAGCTGGTTAAATTACTGCCATTACTATTGTGTGTATCGATACGACCGTGACACTTGACGACATCTAGTGGATATCTAACTACATTCCAAACATCGATATACATATGCGATACTCTTTACCCCAATATAACTACCGGGGGTAACCGCGAGATGTTCACTAGTTTATAATGCTAGTAGGATTCATTTCAATTATTTTTTACTTGTTATGCTTAAGTTAAATTTTCTGCGTATTATGCTTGTCATTAAGCTTTACTTAGCAAGTCAATAAAACCGAGTTATTATCATTCTGTGTTTTTTTATTCAACTTATTACAGCAACAATAAGCTATTCACTGTCGTGGGCCGCATTGATGACACTGGCGGGCAGTAGTTTGGAGACCCCTGCTCTAGAAGAAGATGATGAAATTGCAAATGTGTCTGTGCTTTCGGACGAGTGCCCGAGTGATGCTGCGAGTTGTGACAGCTGTGAGATTTTTACTTTAAAAGTAGTCCGTTACCCCTTTTACGATTAGAAGGGTGAAGCAGATTCTTAATCTTTAAATAAAAGTTACTTTTGACGTTGGATATCTCGCTGTATTCGACTTATTATTTTTAAAAAAGTACAAGTATTTTTCTCTAACCTTTTTAACATCAATTAAATACTTAACTTAACACACATAGCATAAATTTAATATTTATTAATAATAAGATAATAAAAAAAATAAATTCTATCGAAATTAACAATCGGAACTCATCCGCCAATTAAATGCTTATTTAATAAAATGGGGGAAATCAGATGTAATAGAGAATGTTGTTGTTTTTGTCATACTTTTCTGAAAATATCATGGAAACGGATACAGTCTTACTGAAAGAAAAAAAATGTATAAACAGTACCAACCCAAACTACTTTTTCTCTGCAGCATCAGGTGAAATGGTGCTTAGAAAGTCTTCTTTCGCTGTTAATTTGAAGGATTACTTTCAAAAATAATTCTGCGAACCATTTTTTGGAGATTAAAAAATGCTTGGATAGCATAGATGACTTTTTTTTTTTTTTTTTCCCGAGTAAAAGTTCGGATCGACTGCTTTCTTTCTTTTAGGAATAACCATTTTATCATTGAAAGTGTAATATTCACTTATTACGCAACTCCATCAGAACTTCGTTGTTTACATAAAACAGCTTTGAAAACGAAACGTGCTGTCCGTCTGCAAGAGAGATCTTCCGAGCTCTTTTCTTCTCTCTTATTTTTTTTACCTTTGGTTTTGCATGAAAGTGGGAATTTCCTTTTTCTATGAATAAATGTATCATTTTATAAATGATGGTTAATTAAAGGAAAATTTTCTATTATTCTTTAGTGAGTTTGATAATAACAAGGATTTGGGTTTTTTTTTTTTTTTCAACGTGACAATCAAGGCTCGTTTCCACCGAGGCGAGAGACGTGAAGATTCAAGAGGCAAGCGACATAATTTTTTCGACCCCTTCACAGCGAAACGTCAGAAATAGCATTACGCCTAGTGAAAACCGCTACGAGTTGAAAGTTGGCCAACTCCAAGCGGCGGACTGCAAACCGGTTTCAGGCGACCCCGGTGAGGCTAGTGATTGGTCAAATTTTTCGCTTGGATCTTCTCGCCTTGGTGAGCACGAGCCTTCATGATCGCGAATGGCATTTGACTTTATTTCTGAAGAGTTATTCAAGTACAATGACACCTTGTCCTCAGCACATCCGAGATCCTTGAGGCTATACCAAAAGAACTAAGGAATAAGGGGCGGAGGAAAGAGTTAGTCTTTCCATACGCACTCCCGTGAACAAAATCCTTGGCTTGACGAGGTCGTTATAAAATAATTTAAACACTGTCTGAACTTCCCAAAGCTTCTTCTTCCAATCTGTTAGCTTCAGAGGTTCATTCTATGACTTTAGCCAGAGTGAATACCGCTTGAAGGTCGCCACCAATTGATGCATGGTACGCCGCTAAATATCCTGGTATGTCCTTGCAGTGCTCCTGCCTTAAGGCTCGTGCCCACTGAGGCGAGAAGATGTAAGCGAAAAAATTTGACCAATCACTAGCCACCACATTCGCCTGAAACCGGTTTGAAATGCATCGCTCCGAGTTGACCAACTTTCAACTTGAAGCGGAACTTCACTAGGCGTAATGCTATTTCTGACGTTTCGCTGTGAAGGGGTCGAAAACATTTTCTCGCTTGCCTCTTGAATCTTCACGTCTCTCGCCTCGATGGGAACGAGCCGTAAGACCTGCTCAAACGGCTTTAGCTAGATTAAGGACTGACCACACTAAGAGTTTGACCTTCAATGGAGACGAGAAGACATTTACCCTTTGTCATTGTTCGACCACCGCGTCTCCCTCTCATCTCATCGATTGCATTGGTGCCTCTGTGAGGCAACTGTTGAATGAGGGGAGGACCGTTTACGATCTATTGATGCAGCATGATCTACTGGACTTGGTTTAGGATTCTAAATCAAGGGGATAAGCAACAACAACAACAAATATTATCTAATACAAAACACATGAATACAAAATCAGTTAGATGAAAAGCGTGCATAAATGAAATTTTACCAAATTCAACCTCCTTTCCTCTGGCACTAAATTGAGGATCACCAGATTTGACATTTGTTAAAAATATGCTCGAATAACTTTGCTTCTGCCTTCTCTTCGGGATGTCTCGAAATGGGACGTTTGTTTGAATACTTCAGACAGTGCTATCGCGGGCCTCTCTGGGCTGGTCCTCTGCTAAGTTTTTGGCATCCATCCGTCTGGCAAAGACGCACACCAGTCGTATTAATAACCAAAGGTCGTACACAATATAAAATGTTTTCTGTCCAAACAGGACGTACAACAAATTGGACTTATTCCAAAGCGGATTACAGCGATCCATTTTGACGGGCTGTGGAAAACAGGGTGGCACTTCAAAAGTTCATCAATATTGTTATTTCGAGGGAAGGTAATAAGTTTACCTTTAATAGTTACGTTAAAACGTATACGTTGAAAACTGTTTTTTGGCCAGTGGGACAGAGACTAAACAAAATTGAGTGCAATCTTTTCTTTTCTCTTATTTATATTGGGGGTTTGATAATTTATGATAACTTTTTTCATTTGCCGCGATAAAATGCTTTAATAATCGCTTTAAAACAGATTTGAGGGCACGTTAACCAGTCAAATATGTTAATAAATTAACAATTAAGTTGATTTTATAGTGTATCACACTACAAAGTTTGTTCATTAGATTTCTTAAAAATCACAAATACATCAAGTAAAATGCAATTTAAAAGCAATGTAATTTTACTCATTCATATGCACTCATGTCCATAAATTAAGGATCAAGAAGTTCAGGCAAAGAAAGAAACAGAAGCAAAACAAATTTGACTTATTTGTAAAGTCTATTTATTAAACAAAAGGTAACGAGCAAAAAAAGATGCTATATGTTTGACAAAATTCATAAAAATTGCGATTTTTACTCCCTGGAGCAAATTTCAAAAAAAGAACCTATTTACAAAAAAACAGTATAACATGGTTAGTATGATGGTTAATATGGAGTATGTCTCCCGGACGATGCAATACAGGCCTTACAACGCCTAGGCATGCTGAGTATCAAATTATCAATCTGCTCTTAGGGAATATTACACCACTCATCAAGCAATATCCTCCGAAGTTCCGGTTGACAGGTGGGAAGGGGTTGACGGGCTGCAATTCGTCGACCAAGCATATCCCACACATGCTCTATTGGATTGAAGTCCGGTGAGTATGCTGGCCAATCCATACGGGTGATATCCTCCAATTGAAGGCATTCGTCTACAATGTTTGCACGGTGAGGACGGGCGTTGTCATCCATAAACAGAAATTCAGCACCCATGGCGCCCCGAAACAAACGTACATGTTGTTCCAGAATGACATCCCGATAGATGTGGCCTGTCATCGTTACACTCTGAACATGCAGGGCAGTTCTGGAACCAAGAATAATTCCTCCCCAAACGAGCCATCCTGCACCACCGTAACGGTGTCGTTCAATGGTGTTCTCTTGGTGGTAACGGGTACCTGGCACTCTCCATATGAAAGTCCGGCGAGAATCAGACTGCAAACTAAACCTGGACTCGTCGGAAAACATCACACCAGAACACTGTCGCGGTGTCCACAATGCATGCTCTCTACTCCAGGTTAATCGCAGGCGACAGTGAGTTGCGGTAAGTGGAACACATCTGACAGGCCTACGAGCATATAGACCAATGTGCCCTAAGCGTCTGTACACGGTCTGCCTTGAAACTGTCGTACCGATAGCTGAAAAGAGCTGACGAGACAGGTCTGATTCTGTGCTCCGTCTGTTTCTTTTGGCAGTAACTGCTAAATGCCGGTCCTCATTCGGCGTTGTAACTCGGGGCGACCTATGCTGTAACATCTACTTACATTGCCATCATCTTGGAATCGTTGCCAAAGCCTGGAGATGACACTCTGGGCGATTCCAAGTTCCTCGGATACTTCCAGCTGGGTACGTCCACATTCCAGTCGTCCGATAATTCTACCACGTAAAAAATCATCCAAATGCTTCCTTTGTGCCATAACTATGCGGTTATTGCACTGAAAGGCTTTTAAAGCGCTTGTGAACAATTTTACTTCTTTGCCACCATTCCTTATATACCCCTCTCTTACACTCTCGTCATTATGACTTACTATCCGCGCCATCTGGTGGTTTCCTTTAATTTGCATATTCTTCTTCAAGATGTGTGTGATAATTCTACAGGTGAAATTTTTATTTTAGAGTTCAATTTCTGTGTGATTCTGAATTATCCTTAATTTATGGACATGAGTGTATATATACTACTGTGCCCAAAAAGTAAGACCAAATTTTTTTTTTTTTCAAAACTCTTTATTTACTCTTCCAAATTTATTTCATGGCCTTCAAAGTAATCCCTTCCGGACACAATGCACTTATGCCAACTTTTTTTCCAATCTTCAATGCATGCTAAAAAGTCATCACCAAGGATGGCCTTCAAAGCGCGCAGCGATTCACGTTGAATCTCTTCTATCACCTCAAAACGGTGTCCTCGGAGTGGTCTTTTGAGTTTAGGGAATAGCCAGAAACTGCACGGTGTGAATACGGTGATTGTAGAACGATATTTGTTTCATTTTTGGCGAAAGTGTCACGAAGAATCAATGCAGTGTGAGCTGGTACATTCAGTGTTTTCGGTACCAATCGAGATTTGACGCGTTTGAGGCCCAAAATGGAATTGGCCGATCCTTTTAAAATTCCAACATCATCAGCAAGGTCTCTAATTGTAAATAGACGGTTTTCAAACACCCAATCTTTAATTTTTTACACATGAGCTTCGTCGGTTGAGGTTGAGGGTCGACCAGAAGGTTCTTCGTCTTCTAAGCCTTCGTCTAATTAAGTTGTTTTTAAAATGTTTAGAAAACAATTGAAAAAAGTGAAATATAATATTTATTGTTACATACACCATTGATTTATTTATAGGAAATTATTTGAGGTCAAAAAGAAGAATTCCACAGAGAAGGCGGCATTCTGAAGAAGCCTGTTTCTTGGAACTTTCTCAAAGCAATCGGTCAGGGAAAGAATCATTTCTTAGTAAATCAGAATGGTTTTATTTTGTGGGCAGTCGGTCACATGACACTTACTTTATCTCTGTAAATGTAAAGCCAGATATTTATTTCTCTGTTTGTCTTCATAAATTTATTGAATAGCGAATCCATTTTTTCATTGGATTCATTTATTATTGTTTTTATGATTCTACGAAAAAAAAAAATTGTTAAACAATACATATATGTTATTTTAATGAAATAAAATTTATTTTTTATTGTTAAAAAGTAGAAAGTAAGAAATGAACCCGTAATACTTTTTGCGCCACGCCTGCCATTTCCATACATCTCTGCCGGTGGTGCAATTTTTCGATGTTGTTGTTAAACATCGGAGTGCCTCGTGTTCCACTTATGTATGCCACGAATAGCCCACCGACAGACAATGGCAACTTTTAGGCATAATTCTCTGCGTCATCTTATGGTATGTGAGAAAAGCCGGAAAACTCCGCACCAGATAACCTAGTTATAGAAGTAAAAAGTTTTAAAGCATGTTGTCAAAATCACTATCGAATGTCCTTGTTTCTGACTGTAAAGGATGATGCTAATGGACTCGTGCCAATGCCCTTCTGCACACTAGCTGCACGCTATATCACTGGGCCATCAATCGAGTCTCTGGTGTCGAATGTGTGCAGCGGTTTTTCCTGCCCCATTCGGAAAAAAACAAAACTGAATTCCCAGTTTGATAGTATCTTCCCAACAGACCCCACACATCGTGTGGTGACAGTGATGGTCGGGTTTGGATTACCTTGATGTTTGGCCCCAGTAACAATATTTATTGATGCCAAACATCAATGGGCCCCTGATGATTTCGAATGTTGAGAAGGTCCTTAACAGAGTGACCATCTGTGGTTTTATCTCTCGGAGCTGAGAGCAACGAAGACGGCTGGAGTTACACCAGTGGAAAAAAGGTATCAGTGAAAATAAAATCCAAATATGCTTGCAGACTATTGTTGGAACTTAAAAAGGGATGTTTCTCAAGCGAAATACGATAGAAAATCATTCAAAATTACATTTCAATTTTGATTAATACATGTAAGTAAATTACACAAAACTAATTATTTTACAGTAATAAGAAGAATTTATTAATTTTCTATTACAAAATTCCTTACCTTAAAGTTAATATTCAAATTTTAAAACAAAGCAAAAATATTTCATACAAACAACCCTTTTAATTCATTTAATTGACAAAAAGTTAAATTTGTCGATCGGAGTAAACTATCATTCAAATAAAAATAAAATTCTTTTTTCTGTTATTAATATCTGCACCACATAATTTGTCACGCAAACTCGCTAATGCTCTTGATTATCCAGGAAAATAATTATTATTTATTAAAGTTTAATATTTGTTTTACTGTCGATAAGAAATTATCAATAAAGTTAATCCTTTCCCTATAATTACCAATAAAAATGATATTAAGTTTATCCAATTATTAAGTTGCAAGTTTGTTTAAACACATCTTTGAATTTATCAACGCAAAATTAGGAAAATGTTATATATTGATTAGCTTGCTTGATATCATTATAAGCCGACTGCCATTTCGACTTTTCTGGCCATTAAAACCAAAATTGTTGCAAGGATTATCCTTTTGCAATGAATTGTCCATCTTTGGTAAGAGTTGCCGTCCTCCATAAACCAGAAACACTTGTTCATGCGAATGAATGCGAATGGCACTCAGACATACAGCCTGAGTAAAAACTTTAAGGCCAGTAAAATTTTTTGAGAAAATGTAAAATGAAATAAAAGGGATTCAAATAATATTAATTATTAAAGTTCATTGATAAGAAATAAATGCTATAAACATAATTTGTAAATACATAATTATGAGAAACACGTGGTTATTTACAAAGTTAGTATTTCTGCCTGAGTAAAAACTTTAAGGCCACCAGTCATTTTTTAAAAATAAATATAATATAATCGCGTAATTACCATTGCAACTACTAGCTTGTGACAACGCTGCAATTTTCATATTTTTCATAAGTTTCTTCGAAGTAGTGGTGATCTTTGTGAAGATGGCGAAGGGTAAGAAGTTAACTGATCGTGAAAGAGGACAGATCGAAGCTTTGTCTTCAACAGAAATGAGTAGTCGTGCTATTGCGATAAAGATAGGAAGATCAAAGACTGTAGTCAACAATTTTTTAAAATTGAAAGACAATTATGGTAAAAAGAATACTGGGGGAAGACCTAAAGCTTTGTCCTCGCGTGATGAAAGAAGAGTTTGCCAACTTGCATCTACTGGAAAATACTCAACCAGGAAACTGATTCCGACGGCAGGTTTAAAAGTTTGTCAAAAAGCGATTTATAACACAATTAGAAGGTCTGGAAGGTACACTTATACAGCAAAATTGGCTAAGCCTCAGTTACTGCAGAGACACAATATAGAGCGTTTGAACTTTGGCCAGAAAGTCATGACCTGGGACAACCAATGGATAGAAATTATTTTTTCTGACGAAATAAAATGGAATTTGGATGGACCAGATGGCTGGAATTTCTACTGGCATGATATAAGAAATGAAAAAGAAATATTCTCGAAGCGCCAATTAGGTGGAGGGTCTGTCATGACTTGGGGCTGTTTTCTTACAATGCTGTGGGAATTGCATTCGTTTCAGGTAGAATGAATTCACAAGGATACCAAAATGTCCTAACAAATCATCTTTTGCCAAATGCTGAATGTCTTGCTGGAGAAAATTGGAAATATCAGCAAGACAATGCACCGATTCATTCTAGTAACAGCACAAAAAATTGGTTCCAAGTCAACAATGTTGAAACTGGGAAATGGCCAGCTAGATCACCTAACCACAGCCCAATCGAGAACCTTTGGGCTGACTTAGCAAGAAGATTTTATGCAAATGGGAGACATTTTACATCAACAACAGAGCTGAAATCTACTATAGAAGATGAATGGTATAAAACCGACACCACCCTTTGTCAAAAACTCGTTTCATCCATGAAAACAAGAATATTCGAAGTAATGGCGCCTACACAACCTTCTAAGAAGTTGTAATTTTTTTTTTTTTTTTTTTTCTTATATGTTATTTTCTATGTTGGCCTTAAAGTTTTTACTCAGGCTCAAATATTCATCTGTGTGTTCTGTAATATTTTCTAATAATAAAATATTTGCAAATTAATTTTTCTACTTTTTTTTTTACTTTTATTTAAGCTCAATAATTATCAATCAAATGGTATTTTAATTCCTCAGTTTAAATGTTTCCATTTTCTCAAAAATGACTACTGGCCTTAAAGTTTTTACTCAGACTGTATGTAGGAGCCCAAGGAAACTTCTTGCAGATAATTGCACAAAGCTTGAACGTTGAGCTTGAGTTGGTTTCATTGAAGACAAAAGTTGGGGTCAACTGCAAGCTGATGGCAATTGAACTGGCATGATTGACAACAAAAAGATCTGGCTGACATTGCCAACTATTTCATAAGTATGACAGGAAAAAGGATGGCTGTGAGGGATTACAGTCCTACATACTATACCATAGACATGACGTTTGCCATTTAGAAGGAAGGTTATTTTCCGAAATCATTGGCTTTCATAAAAACTTTTGATTCTTCAATATGGCTCGCACTTGTAGTCGTACTTCTGTTGATGCCATTGGCATTTAAAGTTTTTCTACACGTAAAAAATAGCTATAATCAACTATTAGAGATACTCGTAATGTATGCCATGGGTCAAACAATGAATAATCATGAAAATCGTTTGAAGTACAGATTTGTTTTGAATTCATGGTTGATTTTCGCGACCATTCTCTCTTTCAGCTATTGCGCTGTTTATTTTTTATCTTTGCTAACGTTACCTGGGGAAAATCAGGGCATTCAAAACTTTCAAGAACTTTCAGAAGCGGTTGATAAGAACAATTATAGGTGCTATGTACCCAGAGGGTCCTCCACGGTGGATTTTCTATTACAGTCTAGTCTGATAAAGAATATTTAAATTTTCTAGTACAGGCTATTGTTGCCAACGAGTGGTACATAAATGATGTTCCTATGCCTCTCAATGACCAGATGGACAGATATTCAGCCATGGTTAGTGACAAAGCTTGGCTAAGTGTGGCAGCTGGCTCTGAAAGGTGGAAGCACTATTATATTGCTGAAGAATCTCTGCTGCCCTACCCAATAGCTGTAGCCATGAAGAAAATTTTTTTTGTCTAAAGGAAAAGGTGGTGAGAATAATTCACAGCATAAGCAGTACAAGGATATATCAGAAGCAGAAGGATGGTGAATCTTTCCAACTGTGGGCTCAAGTTTTGGAAAAAGACGTTATGTTGTTTGAGAAACACAAGCGCTTTCATTGACTGATCTTGCAGGAGCATTTCTGTCACTCTTGGTTGGTATTATCATGGCCAGTTTGTGTTTAATTCGCGAGATTTTTTATGTTCCGTTTGGCATCTTTCTTTCTTGGGGTCCTTCATAAAACCGTTATTTTCCGAATACCATGGAGTTTTTCTCTTTTAAAAGTGTTTGTTCACTTATATATATATACACTCAAGAGCCAAAACATTATGACCACCCCTACATTTCGCAATGAACTCGCCTGGATGACGTGGAAGGCACGTGATCAGGTGGAAGTGGTATTTAACTGGTATTAAGTGGTGGTATTAATCCATGCCAATTCGGGTTGAAGCTGTGTTGCGCGCCAAAGGTGGGCCAACTCGTTATTGACAGGTGGTCATAATGTTTTGGCTCTTGAGTGTATATGTTTGTGTTTCTGCTGAATTTAACAATCAAGAGAAAGAGAGAGGTGTGTTAAAAGATGAGTCACATGATGCTTTAAAGTAGTTTACTTCCTAGAATTTTAAAATAATTCATGTGTAATAAAAATCATAAAATCTTCTCTTCATCAACCAAATGTCATTTGGGAAAAATTACAGTCAGCATAATTTTGAAAATTATCAAATTTGGCCCATTTGTTCTTCAGACAAATATTCTTCTAGTTTTAGAAAAGTTGGACGTAGCTAGCTTTTAGGCATTATTGCCGAAAACATATCGTCATCGATAACCCAGATTGCATCCATAGAAAATAAAATTTTCCATTGCAAATGAAAGTGCAACGACTTGTTCTTACAAAATCGTTTCTTCCTGGAGGCAATATTTGCATTGACTTTATAAGTGAATATTCATTAAACTTATCGAACATTTTAAAATGATATTTATATAACATGGAAGCCGTAATGACGTTAGCAGACGAAAGCAAAATTCTGCGTGATCTGTAACTTTCACAAAAGTAGAAACTTCCGAAACGTGATGAACATAGGGTGAACATCATTCTTGAAATGCCAGAACATTGACGCAAACAAGTCACTTATTTTTTACTACGCAAATGCATTCAACTACCTGACAAACAAAGCAACGGCTGACTTATAATTTTAAGACGACAGCACTCTCTGCGCTCATCTCGAGTTCATTCAAACATTTCCCTCCCCGCGCTGCCTGCTGCAGAGTTCTTCCTCGCTGTCTGCTCGTTGTTGTTTTATTTTAATGTGATTTTAGGACCAGCATTTTAAATTTTTATATTTTAAAGCATAAATGTTGGTATTAACTTTATTTAAATGCACATATAATGCCGGTTTTACAAAAACAAGACACCCGTCAAACCCATAAAATCCCCTTCAAATACATAAAAAAAAAATATTTTATTAAGGTAAAATATTTCTTTAAAAGTTTAAATTAAAGTTAAAGTTTTAAAATTTAAAAAAATTTAAAACTTTAAAATATTTTACTATTTTTAGTAGACATTTTTTTTTTTAATTCATCATTTTTACAAAAGTTTTTTGTTCTATGAATATTTATTTTTGTAAAAAAAATTCGTTCTTCCGTAAACGACGAAACACAACTAATAATACAAATTAATCTGTTTTTAAGTAACCAATAATATACCATCCATCCATAATGCCACCATCTGAAGGCATGAAGAAGCATTGGACGAAATTGGATCGCGCGTCGACAGAGAACGCAAAAATGTCTATATTTCTTTAAGAGGCTGCATTCTCTTTAGAGAAATTTTCAGAAATTAATCATCTAGTGAAAATTATTTTTCATTAATTATTAATTAGTTATTTTTAGCATGAAAATCGTGTTGATAATTAACTTTTAAAATGCTAATATTTTTTTTGGTTCCGACAAATTGTGTAATAAAATTCATGAATTTTTCTGACGTGACATTTACCAAAACGTAATACCCAGCCAAAACGCGACACTTGACACGGCATCTTTCTTTCTAATGCAGCTGGCAAACACTTAGACAGCTTGGTCTTGGATGCCTTAAGGCAAGCGCTGCACAGACGTACTCACTTTGCATTACCCAGGGGGCGCGTGTAACTTGAAGTTAAGCCACGGAGTAACAATGCCCCCGCAACGCTCTACGATCCTATTAGACCGGGACCTACTTTTTAAAGTGGATTCCGAACCACTACAAACAACCATGGCACCACCGGGACACGAACCCGAAACCAATGGTACCGAGCGCCAGAGCGCTAGCCACTCGACCATTCAGGCCCTTCTGTCTCTATATAAAGCAAAGTATTTGTAGTATGTATTTACTAAACAGCTAACCCAATTTTCGTCATTGAATCGATCGCTTTTTTTATATGAAAAAAAAAATTGCAAAAAATTCTTATTCTTAATTTTTAATTAAATAAAATCTTATTTTTGAATGCGTCCAAATGACGCCGGTCAATTTTTTTTTTATTGTTAAAAAAGTACAGATCGGGGAAATGACTTCTTACTACTTTTCGCACCATTTTGATAGATCTGTCTTGGCGATTTTTCTATTTTTTTCCCTTGTTGAACATCGGAGGGCCTCCTTGTGTTTCTATTTTCGCCCCCGCCCACCGACGAGTGGAGGGAAGGCATTGCCTTCCTGGAGGACTTTTGAGGTAACTGTCCCCTATTTGCTCGTCCTATCGCAATAACCATCGAGTCTCCTCACTTCGGAAAGCAGTGTCCGCAACGGCCAACAAATTCTTACCTGAGCTTTTCTGCAGTTTCACAGAATACCTCTGGGAGAATTAAATTAATTATTAAATCGATTCATTATTTAATCCGCTATTTAATAGTGGTACGGAGGGATTAAAAGGGGAGGATTTAATTAAAATAATAATAATTTAATAGTAGAGGATTTAAAAAAGAACAGTATTAAATATTTTCGAATCTTATTCAAACTATATATACTCACAGATTTTTATTGCAGGCCCAATTATTATCATCATTCAAGCCAATTATTAACACCATTCAATTCTTTTTATTACCATTCTGATATCAAACGAGTTGTGAACCAGCGGGTTTTTTTCTGCATTTGTGTGAGCAGCAACGTTATGAATTTTACATTAGGCAGCTGAACACAGAGTCTTGCTACATTTTAAATGTCACGAAAGAATAAAAAAAACGCGGAAAAAGTTGTTTTTACCCTGTTCTACAGCCATAAAGATTATCTATTTTTCTGATTATATGAGCCATCAAAAGAGTAAAAATAGATCAATAGGCAGTAATAATCATTGTCCTCTTGTTAACTCTGGCTTAAACAGAAAGGTTTGTTTGTTACTATTTTAGAACATCAGATGACAAAAAAGATAATTTCAATTAAATTTTATGGTGTTTTTAAATCTAAAGAGAATCGCTGCGAGTCTCTTATTGCCATTTATGAGTATGATCTTATGGATGTTATAAGGAAATGCACTAAGAATTATAAAACGGCTAAAATAAGGTAAAAGCGAACATTAAGTCGATGAATGACCTCCAAATAATGAATCTCAACCGCCATAAATGAAGTCTAAACATAGAAAACAAGATATTGATTATAATTATGGATCATGGATTTGAATAAATTCGAATAAAACATCAATTTACCTTTTCGATTCTGGAACTAAATAGGTTGTAAATGTTGTTTTATCATAATTTTTTTTTAAAATAAAAATAGCTAATGATTGTTCACATTAAAATAATATCGCAATTTATATAAATTTTAATTCGGTATTTTTTTTTTTTCAGTAAAAATAAGGAAAGGTGAAAAGAAAGACAAATGCCATCGTTATGTTACAGATCCTTAGCCATTTATAAATAATTGAAAATCAATAATATAAATTGCTGCAGAATAGTGATACCCACAAAATTACAGCTTTCGTTTAATAAAGTATTTTTGAGAAGGATATACGCCTCCTACTTTTTGAGATTTTCAATTAAAGAAATAACAAGTAAAAAAAAAAAAAAAAAAAAATTTAAAGTCAATTCCTTCTTTTTTTTTTTTTACTCTATTACAGAAAGTCCTTAATAAATAATTTTCATTCAATTTTTTTAAGTTTATCTGACGTCCTCTATTGTTAGATATATATGCAACTTAAATCTAAAAAAAAAAAAAAACTAAAAATTAATGAATTAAATTTAATTACTGAATTAATATTTGAAAAGACTGTATTAGCATCCAGTATCATCCACTACAAGTTAAAAAAAATGTATTTGAACTGGAGTGGATGAATAAAAAGTATTTTACGAACGATTGAAAATGTGAATAAGATATATATAGGAGAGTGTGAGCTAATAGAAGGAATTGAATGAGAATAGTATATTTTGAGATTTTCTATTAAAAAAAAAAAAAAGGAAGCGCTCAGTGTTAGTGTAACAGAAAGAAGAGGATGGGTTTGTTCGTGAAGGAAGAAGGGGGGCTGTTCCCTCGAACACCCGACGCTGGCCCATTCCATCGAACACAGTCCATTACATGAATCCATTCCCGAACATTCCATCGAACATCTGGTCAGCTCGCAGTGGGAAAAGAAAAAAAAAAAAAAAGGATTAATCGAATAGAGAATTCTGTATTTTTAGAAAAACTTTTTGACGGCTTTTATTATAAATGCATTTACTCTTGATTTTTAAATAAGTAGTGGCATTTATGGTAGTTATCTGTAGTGTGAAGATAAATTTTGTGACTTTCGTTTGAAATTTCTATAATGAAGAATTGCGTTTAAAATCCACACTAACGCATTAATTAGCGCGAAACAGTTGAGAGAATAGAGAGTTTTTGCATACCGTATTTTTATCGTCCGATATTTTTTTCTTCCTAGTGCGCATGCTCATAAGAAATTGCGCATGCGTATCTGTAATAATGTTTCCTATGAGCATGCGCGCTTGGGAGAAAAAAATATCGGACGATAAAAATACGGCATGCAAAAACTCTCTAATATATAAGAAACGTAAGCTCTAATATCTTCTAATACTACTTTTAAAATATACAATATCTGGCATTTATAAGTATCGTAATATAATTGGTATGAATAGAAATAAGAAGATAAACAATATTTTTTTCTTGAGAAAAGATACATAAAAATGCTGAATATCTCTTCTCTTCTTACTCATGCTGTTCTGATTGCCCATGGGATTATTTAATACCACATTTCTTATGTTCTGCATATCTGTCTGATGAATGAGCTGGAATTTGTTTCAACTATTCTTAATATTTTGCAAGAAATTCGTAATTTTTGTTTGTGCGTCACGTGTGACCTTCCAAATGCTCTTGAAAATAATACACATAACGGGTTGACTGAAAAGTTCGTAGGCTGACACATAGTATTACTACGCTACTAGTATTAAATCCATGTGACTTTTAGCTAGCCCTAACCTTCAAAAGGCACGTGTATAAATTTGGCAGCTGTTGCACTATTAGCATGTGAGTTATAGCATTTTTAGGGAAGCAACTTTTGTTAGTTTGAAAAAATGGATAAAAAGGAATTTCGTGTGTTAATAAAGCATTGCTTTTTGCGAAAAAAATACCATTGAAGACAAGGCTTGGCTTGATAAACATTATTCGGACTTTGCACCAGGAAAATCAACCGTAGAGAAGTGGTTTGCTAAATTTAAACGAGGCGAAATGAGCACCGAGGACGATGCACGCAGTGGACGCCCCAAAGAGGCTACTACCAACGAAAACATCAAATAAGTCCACAAAATAATTTCTGATAACCGTAAAAGTGAAGTTGATTGAGATAGCTGAGACCCTAAATATATCAAAGGAACGTGTTGGACCTATCGTGAATGAATATTTGGATATGCGAAAGCTCTGTTCAAAGTGGGTGCCGAGCGAGCTCACAATCGACCCAAAACAACAACGAATTGATGATTCTAAGCAGTGTTTGGAGCTGTTCAATCGTAATAAACCCGAATTTTGCGTCGATATGTGCCAATGGATGAAACATGGCTCCATCATTTCACACCGGAGTCCAATCGAGAGTCAGCCGAGTGGACTGTACGTGATGAATACTAAAAATGCTATAACTCACATACTAAAGGTGCAACAGCTGTCACATTTATACACGTGTCTTTTGAAGGTTAAGGACTAACTAAAAATCTTATGGATGTATTACTACTCGCGCCGTCTATGTGTCCCTACGACCTTTTCAGCCCACCTGTTATATTCGTCTAAATGATTTTGAAACGAACACCCTGTTTCTGAACTTACCAGACAGCGCTAATGCACTACTCACATGCAACACAAGACTTCGCCTACAAACAATCCTGCGAGTTGAAATTGGATTGCAAATTGTCTGGGACTGATAGCAGCAGCTGAAACAATAATTTCTCAATTTTGATAGAAAATTAAAATATGTATTAAATGACTATGTGCCACGTACACCTTTTGAAGAGTGGAGTCTCATACATCATTAAAATAATCTAAATTATGTTTTTTTTAGTACCTACTTATTTATCTATATTCTAAACTGGTTCACAATAAAACCTTTTTATTGGAAATCTTCGCAAAAGATTAGGTGTGTTGTATATGAGAGAATATGAATAGTTTTATAATACTCGTGGTGTGGAGAAAAAGCTTAAAGGTATTTTTTTTTTTTGTTAGAACGTAAACAAATTTGTTAATAAAAATTATTAAGGAATAGAAATTTTTGTGAATACAAATATTTTTTTCTGTTTCAGTAAAACGTGTGCAACCATTAGTAGAGCACAAAATATTTAAGCGAATGAAAATTAGAAAAGAATGATAAAGAAAAGGCCAAGAAATTGTATGAACCAGTTTCAAATACTTCATCAGTTCTCTCCAGTAACCCATGTGTTGTGAATATTTTTATTATGTTCCTTTTTACTGAAATGAAATGAATGCGAAACTCTAAGTATTTAAAAACGAAAATATGATCAAGATATATTTTATTCTAAACTTAATTTGATACAAAACTCGCACTCTTTCTTTAAAAGGGCAAGTTATCTTAGTCAATGAAATGGTTATGCATTATAAGATTAATCGAACGTACCTTTTTATAACAGCAGGAACTCACATTTTTTATTGTCCACTTGATAAAAAAATGAGGCTGTGTATGCTTTTGCGCATTTTATTACCAACTATAGCCCATTTTAAGACGTAAAAGTCAAACAACAAGATATTTATTGATTGCTCTAAGATTTTGCGTTTATGCTTCTGATATGTTTTTCCAACTTCTCCAAGTTAGGGAGAGGGAAAAAACAACAACCCTGAAAAGAGGAAATTTGCATCATTTTCGGCTAATGTTGCATATTTAAACAATAAAGTGGAACAGGAAGTTATTTAGTGATTATTCTGAAATTTTGCACTTCTGTTTCTTACGTAGTTTTTCAACATTTCGTCCTATCGAGTTTCGAGAAGGAAAATAATTTGAAGTTAAAGAAAGCACCTGAAATTAAAAGTTTGTATAAATTTTAGATATTTTCGAATGTTTAGAACCCAAAATGAAATCGGAAGGATTCTGAAAGTTTTCAACAACTTTTTAAGGCTAGCAGAAAAAGAATATATAAAAAGACACACATATACACATGTTTACAGACATACCTACACCATTCTAGAGACACGAATGAGACATACAAATACACACGCACACACACATGTATATAGAGAGAGATAGATAGATAAACACACATACGTACGGATACACACATATTTATAAGCATCAGACACATTTGTCTTTATCTGTTATCTGTTACAATATATAACATACATATTTATATACTTGTGCATACATATAGTGTGTCTGTATGTCTGTAAATACACATATATGTATACATATAAAGATGCTTATAAACATATATACATATAAAGATAGATGCAGACATGCAGAATCACATAGTTATACAGGCATATACATAGATAAACACACAAATACACGCGTACTGACAGAAATATACAAACATACAGATAAGACACCCACATTCAAACGTACAGACCCACACATAGGGACAAACGGACAGCATGACAAATCCGTAAAAAGGAAAGCAACTCTGTTGCATTTGAGGAAGAAGTTGCAAACCTTTATATTCTCAAAATGACGAAGGCAAAATATTAATGCAGTTTTAGCCATCGCTCCATGATACTTCTTGAGTAAAAGCTGGATCAACTACATTTCTTCAGTTTTTAGTGGTGTATGACTTAAAGTTACAAAAGAGTTTGATTTAAAAGAAATTTTCCATGGTACATTACTTTAAAAAAGAAAACAAACCAGTTTCTTTTATTCTAGTTCATTAAATACAAAATTAACAAAAATTTTTGTAATGCATCACAATTCCCGCGTGGATTTAAACTTTTCGAAGGGAAATAAAAAGTCAAGAAATAGCGAGATGGGACAAGTCCAGAAAAGTTTTTAACGCGTATTTGATTTTTTTAACGCATATTTGATTAACGCATAAAGTTTTAAACTCAGATTTAACGTAGTGGCGGAAATTATTGATGTGGAATTTTAACAGAAGTTTTCGTGGATCAATTGCTAGATTCTTCACACAAAAGAAAAAGGCCGAAAGGTCGAAAAAGGTCGCACGCGGTCATTTATTTCCGACAGGGGAGTGTCATTACAGTCGTTTGTCACGTTTTGTGTTACTCAGGGAGCCAGTAACCTTGGAAATGCATTCGCACATGCAACGGCCGACAGAAAAACTTTTCATGGGCTGCATTTTGACGCAATGCCTCAAAAATAGGACACACGGGAAACCGTGCAGAGAGGAAGTTAATAACCAAAAAGGATTTTCCATTCATTTATATTTCTGTAGTTAAATGCAAATGAAATTAGAAAATGCATTTTTAATCTATAATCTATTGTTTTACATATAATATATGCTTTTTTTTTTTTTTTAGATATACCTTTTTCATTCCTTTTTTGAATCAGACTGCTTTGCACACCTTGGCCTCGAATGTTGTAATATCTAACGCTACCATGCATCTCGTTTTGAACAAGACCGTCCCCTAGTTAAGTAACTTATGCAGTTGTCTACAGGAGCAGCTACTGTTGTCTACAGCTACAGAACGTCAAATGTCACCGAAATGTCCAAAACGAGCAAACCATGATAGTAATTTAACCTTGCATAAGTATTGAATATACAGGGTGTCCAGGGCCGGATTTAGATGAAATGAGGCCTAGGCTATTCCATTTATGAAGCCCTCCCATTTTTAAGTTTGTAAATTACTCATTACGTTTGCTTATTAGTCATATGTGTAGAATTTCTCCTCATTTTCGATTCAGTGTTTACTTTTTTTTAGAATAGTGTAATTATAATAACAATTTGAATGCAGGCTCCTCTTGATCTTGAAGCCCTAGGCTGGAAGCCCTAGTTAGCCTATTGGAAAATTCGGCTCTGAGGGTGTCCTTAAAATAACTTTCCCTGCTTGCAGGAATCTGCAGCTAATCCTGATGAAAAGCGAAATTCCCGTGCACAATGTCCACCAGGCACGGAGATGTGAATTTCGCTGAGAGAAAAAAAGTTGTCACAGGGAAAAACTCAGCTCTGCTCTAGCGTACGCGAAATATGAGTGGGGGAGGGCATCATTTCAGGACCTACCCTTATTCCCCCTGACCCTACGAATTTTAGCTATGGGGGGCTTGAAAGAGAAGAACACATGACGAGACAGTTACAGAGAAAGAATGCCTTGCGCACAGCGAAGGTCAGTCCATTGGAAATGTTGCATGTGATAGATAGATAAATAAAAGGATTCCTTCGAATAAATCCTTTACTTCTTATTATTTGATTTTTTTCGATTGTTCGTTATTTATTATTGGAACATTAATAAAATTTTGTATAACCTACTTTCCATGTGTTGATTGTAGTTATGGATCCGTTTTTGGTTCCGACAGCGCCAAATTTCACCTATTGCCAATTTTGGTATTTATTTATTTTGCGGTATTCCTCTCGCCATGCCTTATCCCATACGAAATCTCAGTTCACGACGTACATTATTCAAATATCTTCGAACAGGCCACAACAACCATCCTACATTTTATATCAGTCTGATTCTATTTTCCCCTAGACCAGGGTCGGCAACCTTTGAGTCGGAAGAGCCAAAAATTACAATTTACAAAATTTCAAAGTGTTTAAAGAGCCGCAAAAATTTTTTCTTGCCAACAATAAATAGTACTCACATAAATGAAGTTTTTTTGATAAAAAACTAATCTATTTATTCATAAGAAAAAATATCTATTTATTCATATATAAGTAGTGATTTTCACAACAAATTAGATAATATATATATATATATATAGCATTATTAGATAATTACTTATTAATTAAGTAAAAAAATTAAAACAATTAAACATTTACTTACAACACAAACTTGTACTTCAGTAGCAAACAAATTCAATGGGAGCGATGGCTTTGCATGGTTATTCAAGTAGAAAATTTAAACTTTACTAAGCAATGTAACTTGTACTTAAAATAAAAAAACAATAACATACATTTGAGCAAACAAATTCAATGGGAGCGTTGGCTTTGCATGGGTTTAGAAAGTTTGGATAAATTTGGCTCATAACTTGTTATTTTAAGTTTCAAACACGACTCTAAATTTTCATTCTTCTTACTTTATTTTAATTATATTCATGCAAGAGAACGCTTGTTCGCACGAATATGTCGATCCGAAGATAGTCAGCACTCCAAATGCCAACTTCTTCACCTCACTGTAGCAATCTGGAAGACTATTCCATGCGTCGAATATAAGTGCCTCAACTCGCGGCATTTCTTTTAAAGCTGTCCACTTTTGTTGCGTTACGTGCATACATTTCTGGACTTCAACTTTCCAACTTGCTTTTCAACTCTGTAAATTTTCCACTCCACAAAGCTTTAACTTTTTAAATCGATCAATTGCATTTCTAGAGATCCAGTATCAATTCCAAATGGCTCAATGTGGATTTCTTTACTATTTGTGTTGAGAGGATTTACTATGAATGCAGAGTGGTTTTGTTGGTTTTGAATTGTTCAAATCGGTCAGCAAATTCATCTTTTATTTTTTTTTTTATAACTGTGCTGAAGTACCTCGTGTCAACAGTTGCACTGGTTTTATCGCGATATTGCTTTAAAAATTGAAAATGAAGTAATTTACCGCTCTGAATATCTTCAGCAAAAACAATTAATTTTCTTCAAAACAAAACAATTCTTCTTCCAAAACATAGGCTGGGTTTCCCTTTCCTTGCAGTTTTAGATTCAGCTCATTTAATTTCGCTGTGATATCCACCATAAAGTAACATTTTTGCAACCATTTGTCGTTCTCTAATTCAGGGTGATTAATGCTTTTTCATTTAGAAATGTATTTATTTCATTCAAGCACAAAAGCAAAACGTTTCAACACCTTGCCTTTGGAAAGCCATCGCACTTTATTGTGAAGAAGGAGGTCGGAATACGGAGTCTCCGTTTCGTTTAAGAATTCTTTAAACTGACGAGTGCTTTTGACAAGATGCTGTTAACAATCTTGATTACCAAATTCATGACCTCAACTATTTTGGCCGGAAAGGTTTGGGCACAAAGAGCTTCTTGGTGTATTATGCAGTGAAATGTAAGAATTTCGTGGTTTATTTTGCTCTGAAGAATCGTTGTTGTCCCTTTATTTTTCCTGTCATACTTCTGGCTCCATCAGTTACCATTGAAACGATTTTATTTAAATCGATCTTATTGTCTTCAAGGCATTTTTACACAGCATTCGCTATATCTTCCCCTCTAATTTGTTGCGAGAGCGGTAGCATTCCTAGAAGTTCTTCTTTTGGACCTTGCATATATACCTGACAAAAAGAGAGAGATAGAATCGATGCCTAATCCTCGTTAATCGATTCAGAACGATTTTTAAATGTTTTTTTCTTTTGATAAAATAAACAATATTTGTGTATGGAACTAAAGAGCCGCAGCTTCACATCCAAAGAGCCGCATGTGGCTCGCGAGCCGCAGGTTTGCCGACCCCTGCCTAGACATAACCATTTCTCACAGACTTTTGTTTACCTAGAAAAATTGCAACCTTCATCGCAGTTAAGGTTGTAATTTTTCAATCTTTAATTACCAAAGTAAATTTTTAAGAGATCTGGCAAGAATTTCATACGCATTCGAAAACGACACCAAAGATACCTAAGAAAAAAAATGTTGTGCAGAAAAACAATAAAAAAAAATCAACCTCACAAATTATTTTTTCCACTTGTTCATTTCTATTATTTACATTAATAAATATAAACTATGAAGCGTTGTGCACTTTTTAATATGAATGCAATTATCTAAAATTAATTTATATTAGTTTATATAGTAATTATATAGCTAGTATAGTTTGGTTTTGAAGGCAAAATAAATTATCACATTAATCAAATAGCATAATGAATAAATATTTATGTTAAAATGTTCCTTCTTTCTTTGAAACTGATTCCCGAACCACGAACGGTTAATAAGGGAACAGGATGAAATTGCGGCCGCCTTTAAGTTGTTTGTGTCTGCAACTGATCAATTAGTATTTTTAAAACTCGCTCTCCATCTACATCGATTTTTTTTTTAAAATGTATATTCTACGTACGTGTTTGAGTATTTATGTGATAGAGAATTTGCACAGTTTTTATTTATGAAATATTTATTTCTGATCATGAAGCAAATTGATAAAAATTATTATCTCTGGCCTTATCAAAATAATACAATACCAAAACCAAGATTAAAAACATAATGAACCTAAGCCTGCAAACACCAATGTGCACTTTTTAAGTTATTAAAAGCAACTTTTACGGAGAATTTACTGCCAGAGTAAGTTTGAAAGATAATTTTATTATTAACATTAAAAATCTTTGTTTCCACTGAACATAATTTATCAAGCATCAGCAAACTGTGTTAAATTGCAGACATTATTAATCACGTGTATTTTTTACTTTAAAAGAAATTTTTATTCTGATACAATGTCCATGAATTCGAGCAATGCAGATGCTTTAAAAGGCGTCTATCGTTTGGCAAGTTTATTTCATTGAACCTGGACTTTAATAATCCTTAAAAATGTTATATAACTTGTAACATTTACGGAAACGTTTAAAAAAGTATTGCAGATATACATCTTAGAGATTTTAAATTTTTTTTTATATAAAAGATGTTTAATAATTTCAAAGAACACGAGCTTCAGAAAAATTAAAAAATAAATAAATTGTGAAATTTCTATCGCTTTTAATGAAGTTTAGCAAAATCATTCGTAAAACTACTTCAAAAATTATATTATGTTAAGCTCGCGCTATTATGCGCTAATTTTTGTTTTGAAAATACTCTATACAGGCCAAAAAGTATATTATCCGATTTCAATTTGTGATCGGTTTCAATATGTAGTGTTATCACTGCTAATAGTTACACAGCAACGTCTCATGCCTAAAATGGTGGTGTTTATTACCTTAGTTGGCATTCAAATCCATTTTTGTCAAGGCAGTTTGAAGACCCTGAATAGTTATGGTGGGTGAGTCGAGTGAAGCCATGCTCAGACGGTTCAAGTACGGAGAACAAAAATGGAGCAGTCTCTGCCGGCGAGCTTTTTCGAGGTGCAGCATTTTACAGTCCAGTCACATTCATGTGACCACCTGTCAAAAGCCAGAATAACCACCTTTGACAGAGCGGACCGATTGCAATTAGATCAAGGTAATTAACGATTGAAAGGCTTTCCGATGCCCTAGGACATCCTTCATATACACTCCCCTGCAATGTGCTGTCACCTGCCTTTTGTGAATGGTTATTTCGCGTTGTCGTCGAAAGTAGGTGGCAGGTCACAGAAGTCTCCAAACTTTCCAGCCTTAGGGCCATACTGTTTACTCCAGAAAGTACCAAGGGCCAAAACCGTTTTAATTTCTCTGCCATTGTCTATAATTTCTAGACCAGTCGCCGAATACGCGCTCTGAGCAAGCATATACTTGCTAACTACAAACTGTCGTCAGTGAAAATCACAATTACACAAATCTCATTAGTATTTTTTTTTTTTTTTTTTTTGCAAGCGGATACCCCGCGGTTTCATTCGCGTTAATTCAGCTTTTCCGCTCCTGAGAGATTTTCAGGAATAAAAATCATATATTTGATTCAGGATATATACATTCCAAGCATCGATATACATACATATGCGATATCCGTTACCCCAACATAACTACTGAGGGTAACCACTAGTTTATAATGTTAGTGGGATTCATTTCAATTATTTGTTAGTTGTTATGCTTAAGTTAAATTTTCCGCGTATTATGCTTGTCATTAAGCTTTATCTAGCAACTCAATAAAACCAAGTTATTATCATTCTGTGTTTTTTTTATCCAACTTATTACAGCAACAATAAGCTATTCGCTGTCGCGGGCCGGATGGATGATACTTTTTTTTTTTGTTGTTGTTGTTCTAATGCAGCTGGCAAACACGGATTGATGACACTGGCGGGCCGTAGTTTGGAGACCCCTGCGTGTGTTTTTCGTGGATATGAACTGGGATGACAGTGGCCGCGCCGACAGTCTTCGTTGGAACTCGTCAGTGAAGGTGTCGACTGACATGCACCCAATTAAAGTTTTCATTTCGAGGAGTACTAGCAATAACGGACATCTTGCGTTTCGTTATTATCTGTGAATGGCTTCCGCGCACGACCTTCCGGTCTCCTTGCAGATAGTAGCGGCCGTTTGCGACATTCCTAGCTCTCTCTGTCCGTAATCACTTCGCAGTTTCTCCTTCCAGAAGCTTTCAGAGAGCCCAGGGACTTTAAACGGCCACTCATTCATATTCTGTTGCAATATTTATATTTTTGCATAATTTAAATGAGAATGTATTTAGTTTTGGCCGAGTTGTTGCAATTTCTCTGAATTTTCCTTCGTTTGTAAGTAGTTTTTATGTCTTCGTAGTAAGTAGTTTCGCATGTTTTGTAAGTAGTTTTATAAAAAATACTATTCCAGGATGAGTTCGTGAAGGTTAAAAACATAATGTTAGGTTATGTAAGTTAAATATTATGATGGAATTTTATTAGATTAACCTGTATTAATTATTTCTACGCATAAATTAAACAAATAAACATTTCTTTAGATCAATCTACGTTTTGACAGTTTTCATTCACATTTAATAACTTCTAAACATTTAAAATAATTTCCGATTAAAATCGTTAGACTGGACAATGTTCTTTTTCATAGCATTTTATGTTTCGTTTCAACATAAGCTTAAAATAATCCTGAATTAGAAGAAAAGAGATGGAGTGAGAATAACATTTACTTGTTTCGTGAAAAAAAAAAATAATCTAGAACTGTTCTGAATATCTGACTGTTGATGTAAAATGTTTGACAGAGGCTCTCCAAACTTCTTTTGGCTACTCTGCTTTAGAAGCTCTGACTACAAAACATAATTAGGGGTATCAAACTTTCGTTTACTCGCACATTACATTTAATGACTCTTGACATAAATATTTGACAATTAATGAAACCAAATTATCTTTTAACTATTTCTATGCAGTTATTTTCTTCTCGTGCATTTATCTTTTTTCTTCTTGTAGGTTATTTAAAGTTCGAAGAAAACACCTCACATTGAATCTTTAGTATCTCTTAAATGCAATAATGACGAAAGATACGTTATTCTTGAAAATCAAATTTTTGCCACTTTGACCTTTGTGATATCAATGAGTATAGTATTGATCGAATACTACAACTCCCGTGATTTTAGAGATGATTTAATACGTATTTTTGATATTATACATAGGTTGTATGATTACTTCAGACAAGGACTTTTTGATATATATTAAAAAGAAAAACCAAACAACTGCTTCACCAAATTCATGTTTGACTGCGGCAATTTCACCGCTTCGTGCTTATTTCTGTGTCTTCAATGGTTCTTCAACATGCTCTACCTGGAAGCAGTCGTGGCCAAGAAAATCCTGATTTATTTTGATCTCGTGCATAATCGAAATAGCCTTGCAGAATCATGTGTCTCGTTGACAGTTGGACCGCCTAACGGAAGCTTTCAAAAGGACCATGTAAAATTCTTTTCTATTCATGTGGATTGACAAAAGGACCTTGCAAAAACGATTCGTTATATTTTATCCATTCTAATTCACAAAAATGATTACCACGGCTAGGTGTAAAAACCATAAATTCCTTTCTATCCATACCAACTCATTTTTAGGACTAGTTTTAGGGGTTTACAAGAAATGAGTTGAAATAAATGAGTTTCTACTTCAGCCTAGGATTTATTAACTTAGGATTGCGTCATCAGCTATGGAGATGCCGTCTAGTTAGTGGTTAGCATATTAGGTTTCCTGCTAGAGAAGTTCAGTTAGAAACCTAACAATGGATGAAAAATCCAAAGTTCTCTCAAGGGAATGGGCACGATAAGTCTTTCCATGGAGAGGAAGAACGCGATCTGCATTGCAGTGGCACCAGCGAGTCCAACTTCAGCTGAGACGACAGCGGCCCTTTTCCACGAATAGCCAGAAAGACATGATATCATCGTTACTTTTCTTATGTTAGGAAATCCTTCCCCAAATTTTCTATCATTTTGACCGCTTAATAAAGACAAATTTTGATGCTACCCTTTCTTTTAATAAAAGAAAATTCTGTTGAATGTTGCAGCTCGCAACTTTCATGTTCTGTTCAATTTACTCTGATGAATCGCATTGTTTATTTGAAATCGCATTGTTATTTAATGAATCGCATTGTTTATTTATGGAAAAACTAATGCAGTCGGAACATAACGAGTCCTTTAATGACAAATGCAATAAACCAATGTTTGTATTGAAATTAAAGTAAATAAACAAGTATTAAAACGAATACCGGAAGAATAACCAAACATGAATTTTAGCTCTGTGTGCCATCAATGAAAAACATAATCCATTTTTAGAATAGTTTGCTGAGAGAGAGATGAATCATACGTCGTCTCTTCATTTCCACTACGAAACATTGTATGATTCTATTTGATAACATTCAATTAAAAATACTGAAAAGCAGCGTAAACACGACATCTCCCTTTAACTGTCAATGATGTCCGGTTTGGTTTGTCGCTCTACGGTCATCTTATGCACACTTTTGGGCTAAATAGACCGGCACCTATATGGACCGATGGATTCCGTACCAATCACAAGCATCCATTCCATGGCCATGGCAGGATTTCGAGCCTGAATAATGTGGTACCAAAGGCCAGAGCGCTAGCCAATTGGAACGCCAGGCCGCCTGTCAATGAGGAGAGCAGATTAAAGTCCAGCAGTTCAGCTGAAGCAGTCCGACCCGAAAGACGCCATCGAGCTTCACTGAGACGGAAGACTTTCCATGATGGACAATCAGTGGACAACCAGTGAGAGTCACAAACAACCCTTTCAAAGTTGCGACAATAAAACTCTCATTCATTCGCCTATTTCCGTAAATTCTCATTTTATTTACTTTCGTTTTTATTATCAAACAATTCATTTTTTTTTTGAAATTGTAAAATAAAAAGAATTGTTAATTTTTTCATTTGTTTTTTGAATTATTATTGCAAATGATATAAGAAGCTTTTTTTTTTTTTTTTTTTTTTTTTTTTGCAGTATTATGATTTGCATTGTATTATTTGGTATTTCAAATTTACATATAAATGAAAGTTGATCGTAATCATTTTTTAACTTTTAAATCAAAATATAATATTAATTTAAAAGTGAAAGTGAAATTATTTTATTGAATGAAAATTGCGTGTATACTCAAAACATTTTTATAACAAATAACCATTGCACGCCGGGTATGTGTATTAATTTCCCTCGCTCTTATATACTACAAGCTAGTATTACATTCAGTAGAAACATTTCATAGTCTTACTATGCGTAATGTAACACAAATCCATGTTACTATTAATTTTCCGGTTCCTATTGATGGCCAACGTGAATTTCAGTCAAATCGAATACGAACAATTCTTCTGAATGCATTTCTAAAGTTTCTCACGAGTGAAGAGGAGAACATCACAAACTCCATTGAAACCTTCTATTTATTGTGCTGAGTATATTGAAGTGAGGTCATTCGACAACCACGTAGCAGATTCAACGTTACTCAGAGCGCACAAGGAAGACCTTCACAGCATTAAATCCTTCATTTTGCCAACACAGTTTAAACGAACGGCGCCAGCGGTTTCACCTGGAGGATTCTTGCCCTACTACTTATCTATCCGAGCCTAACAGAAAAGACTTTATTTCATTGGCCTGCAGATCTATCGGGCCCATTTCCAGTTTAGACACAGAAGATTTCGTTTTTGACATCAAGTGCTTCAATCCAAGTACCGATCCGTTAATCCAAATACCTTTATAGTTTAGATATCCAGTGCGATGTCCATCTGGTAATATTTGGCCCTTTTAACACCATCATCCTTCATCGAATCTTTGCATTATAGCATTATCTATTGAATATATAACTAGTAAAAATGTATATAAGGATAATGATTGACATTAATTAATTATGAATATTAAAGACACTTATTAAATAAAGATTAAAAAGGAAATTAAGAAGTACATTAAAGTATGTAAAAAAAAAGTTGTTAATTTAAGTTGTTAATTTTTTTCAATTCCTTCTATTAGCTCACACTCTCCGTATATATATATATTGTTCAAATTTTCAATCGTTAATAAAATATTTTATTCATCCACTAAAGTTCAAGTACATTTTTTCGAACTTGTAGTGGATTATTTATGTTAATTCAGATTTTTCAAATATTAATCCAGTAATTAATTTTTAATTCATTAATTTTAGTTTTTTTAGATTTAAGTTGCATGTATCTACCAATAGAGGGCGCCAGATAAACTTAAAAAAATGAATGAAAATTATTTATAAAGGACTTTCTGCAATAGAGTGAAAAAAAAAAGTAGGGATTGACTTAAAAACATTTTTTTATATTATATTGCTTTTTTTGTAGCTACATTTATTTAAAATGCTAAAAAAAAAATTTTTAATTATTATATATACTTCTTCTTTTTTAATTAGTTTGGAGTTATTTATTGTAATGGTACTAGATACTTTTGGCATATATAATAAAAATTTATGTAATTAATTAACTATTTATTTAAAAAAATTACTTGTCTTTCATAGTTTATGGGAGACAAATATTTTTAAAAAAATAAACATTTAAAGTACATGAAATTCATTGCACGTTATGATAAAATTTGCAAAGTTAATGATTTAAAAAATTTTAATAAAAAAAATATATAAACAACGATATATATATTTAAAGTATAGAAAACATTTGAGTTTTCCATTTGTATTTTAGAAATATAAAATATGCTAACGTAAACATTAATATTTTAAACATAAAATTTAAAAATGTTGCTCACGAAACTAAAAAAAAGAAAATAATATTCGTCAACAGTTGAGTGACGAAAGCTAGGCTGGTCTTCCTGGCAAAGAGGAAAGTGCAAACTGGGACATTTATTTTAAATCATTTTTATAGAGTGTTTCTTATTGTTAAATAGTGTTTGATTAATAATTTTCTTGAAAAAAGTTCTTTTTTTTTCCATTATAAACCTGAAATATTGCGCATATTTTTCTTTGTTTCAATTTTTCTAATTCATGTTTTAATTCTAACATGATAACGCTGTAGCTTTCTTTAACGGCCCATTCTGAAACTAATGTACTCTCAAGCAATAAGACAATGTGTGGAAAAAGCACTGAACACGTTTAAAATAACAGGTGGGCTGAAAGGTTCGTAGGCTGGCACATAGATGCCGTAACTAGTATTAAATCCATATAATTTTTAGTTAGCCCTAACCTTCAAAAGACACGTGTATAAATTTGACAGCTGTTGCACTGTTAGTATGTGAGTTATAGCATTTTTAGAGAAGCAACTTTTGTTAGTTTGAAAAAAATGGATAAACATTACTATTGAAGCCAAGGCTTGGCCTGATAAACATTATTCGGACTTTTCACCAGGAAAATCAACAGTAGAGAAGTGGTTTGCTAAATTTAAACGAGGCGAAATGAGCACCGAGGACGATGCACGCAGTGGGCGCCCCAAAGAGGTTGTTACCGACTAAAACATCAAAAAGTCCACAAACTAATTTCTGATAACCGTAAAGTGAAGTTGATTGAGATAGCTGAGACCCTAAAGATATCAAAGAAACGTATTGGACATATCGTGAATGAATATTTGGATATGCGAAAGCTCTGTTCAAAGTGGGTGCAGCGCGAGCTCACAATCGACCAAACACGTTGATGATTGATGATTTTAACATTGATGATTCTAAGCGGTGTTTGGAGCTGTTCAATCGTAATAAACCCGAATTTTTGCGTCGATTACTCCATCATTTCCCACCGGAGTCCAATCAACAGTCAGCCGAGTGGACTGAACGTGATGAGCACTAAAAGGCTATAACTTCACTATAAAGGCTATACTCACATACTAATAGTGCAACAGCTGTCAAATTTATACACGTGTCTTTTGAAGGTTGGGGCTAACTAAAAATCATATGGATTTAATACTAATAGCTCCAGTTATACTAATAGCACTTGTTATAACCCCTATACATTAATTCATAAACGTCAGTTCTATTTTAACGCTACTAATTACATTTGATTGTATCAGGAATCAAATATTACGAAACGATTTTGAATGAGCGAGTTATTACACATCAATATATAATAGATTATTTTATTCTTTTCTGTGGAGGCGAGTTAAATGAAGAATGTCCTCCAACCGACACTTTTAGAGACGAAAATTCTTCGGGAATCATGCAACAAGGAGTCCTGGGGGAGGAATCTTTGGCTAAAGTCCAAATGGACCCCATTCGATAATTTTCACAACTGTTCTAAAAATAAAAATAAAATTGGAAATAAATTGAAATTTTTCTCAATCTAATTTTTTATGAATTCTGAGAATATTTTGAAAGTTGCGTTGAACGAGCTGAAACGACAAAATTCCTTTTTAATGTTTCCTGTGTTTTTCTGTGACTCTCCTTTTTTTACAATTTTACTCTCATGTCCTGTTTATGTTGCTAAATGTTGTTATGTTGTCTGTCCTGCTAAAATCGAGAAAATAACAGATCTAAAAACAAGAAAAATTAGAAAAAAATTATATTCAGAAAAAAATTTACAAAATATATAAAAAAGAACTATTACCTGTATAAAATTTTATAGAAACTCTTTCCAATTTTTATTTACACAAAGTATTAGTTTATATAATAGACAATTAAATTTAACAGAAGCTCAAATATATACATATATATGGGTGAACGAACACTTTTTAAAAGCACAGAAATGAGAAATAGTGAGGCAAATCATGGTTTTAAGATGGATGCCATTCGAAAACGTGTGTTTTAGGTTAAGAAAGTCGATAGTGCTTATGTTTTTTCACTAATCGATTAAAATATTTACGAGTTATTTCTCTTCACACACTTAACACAAACAATCTCGCAAATAAAGCACAGCGTGGCCAGAATAATACCAGCCAAGAGTGACAGAAACGCTCCTGCAAGATCAGTCAATGAAAGAGCTTGTGCTTCTAAAACTACGTTGCGTCTTTTTTCGGGAACTTTAGACCACATTTGGAAAGCTGTATCCTGTCTCTGCTTCTGATATATTCCTGCGTTGTTTAGGCGGTGAATTACTCTCATCAGCTTTTTTCTTTAGACAAAAGTTTTTCTTCATGGCCACAGCGAATTGTAAGGTCACCAAAGAGTCTTCAGAGATGTAATTGTGCTTCCAGATTTCAGGGCCAGCCGCCACGCTTAGCCAAGCTCCTCCCCCCCATCATGGCTGCCCGCGTGCCCATCTGGTCGTTGAGGGGCAAAGGAATATCATTTATATACCACCCGTTGGTCGCAATAGCCTGCCCTAAAGCATTTAAATATTTTTTATCTGATTGTAACAAAAGATCAAGTAAAGAGGAACCTCTGGGAATATAACATTTGTAATTTTTTTTTTTTTGACGACAGCTTCTGAGAGTTCTTGAAAGTTTCGAATGCCCCGAATCTCACCAGGTAACGTAAGCAAAGAGAAAAACTGCAGAATAGCTGAAAGAGAGAACGGTGGCGAAAATCATCCACGAACTCAAGACAATTCTGTATTTCATGCTATTGTTACGATTTTCCACTGATTGGCATAGGATACACATCGTCAGCATGAATAAGAGCTGATTGTAGCTATTTTTTACATGTAGTAAAACCTTAAATATTAATGGCATCAACAGAAGTACAACTACAAGGGCGATCCATATTGAAGAATCAAAAGTTTTTATGAAAGCCAATGATTTCGGAAGGTAGCCTTCCTTCCCTATGGCAAACGTCATTTTTGAGGTTGTGTATGTAGGGCTGAAGTCAACCACAGCCATCCCTCTTCTCTGTCACACCCATGAAATAGATAGCTATATCGGCCAGATCTTTTTGTAACTTGCCGGTCATGCCTGTCCAGTTGCCATCAGCTTTTTGCTGTCCCCAACTTTGGTCTTCTGCAAAAACCAACCTAAATTCAGCATTCAGACCTTGAATTATTTCTTTCAAGAATTTTCCTTCGTCTCCCAGATATGTCTGAGTGCCATCTTCGTTCTCACGAACAATTATTTCTGGTTTATGGAGGACGGCAACTCTTACCAAAGATGGACAAAACATTGCAAAAATTTAGTGGGTGATGGTTTAGAAAAGTCGAACCATCAACTGCTGTACTAAAGAATAGTTTTAGTCACCTTATGGCAGGTTGTCCAATATATAAATAATTATACAACATTTTTGCTAATTTCGAAAAGACATAGAATCTGTTAATTGGATATTCATTTTTGTGTGATTCTTGATAATTACTGGAAATTATTTAATTCAAAGATAATTTACATATCCGTATTGTTATTTATTTATTAAAAAAATTATTTATTTTCTGATAAATATATTCTTAACATATATCAAATTAAAAAAAAATATTTGTTTTCTGCACGTATTTTAAAATGCCCTTTCTCAATTATAAACACAGTTGAATCAATGAATATCGTTAAGAACCATCATCATTTGAATTATTAGCTATAATAATTGTTTAGTTTGAATCATCAGTAATATACGAAACTTATTATTGGCTTAGAGGAATTTATGGCTACACACAAATAACTCGAATTGATTCAATGCAAAAATGATATAATGTATGCAACCAATTTAATTTAACAATTTATGCTGAAGTAATTTATATTCTCCTTACGTGAAACAAAATTTTAAGTGAGGAATAATAATTAAATATGTGTAATTATTGCTTTAAAAATATCAGATTTATTTTTATTTTTAACCGCTCATCGTAACTAATTTTTTTTTTTTTTTTATGTAAAGAGATTGTTTAGAGATTATATAGAGGAAAAAAAATTAATATTTTTTTTCTGAATTGCTAAAACGAGTAGCTATGGTAACCTTCCCATTTATCGCGTCATATATTCATGAAAGTGAACTTTTATATTTAACGAATATTTTATATCATGTAAACAATTCGTGGAAAACATATGGAGACCTAAAAATTCCTCTTTTAAAATATTAATGTTTATTATATATTGTGACGTTGGAAATAATTATTATTTCCTTTAGTATTTTTTTTATAATTTAATTTTATGCTATTATGCGCCATTTATAACTAATTTCATTTAAATACTTATCATTAAATGCATAGCAAAACACTGCACTATAAAAAGAAATTCAGAAAAACAATCCAAGGAAAACAACTATTAAGTCCGGCTAGAAAATTTGTTGCTGCGTTCCTCCATTGCATGATATTTTGTGAAAGTACACCAACAGACTTTCCCCAATTTAAAAAATCGATTGCCAGTTAATTATTTCTGTTTGGTTTATTTTTGCATATCGCATTTTCAGCTAACAATCGCTGTTATTTTCAAAAGAGTTTGGAAACAGATTTCACTTTTCAGGGAATACGATTACTCTTTTTCTTAAAACTAGGTTTAATTTTTGCTCGATTTGCATATACAGTATTATCTATTTTTACAATCAGTAATTTTTCTATTGTATTAGTTACTATATTTTAATATTTCTGAAATTTTCATATTGTTGGACATTTTAAAGTTTAAATAAAATTCACATATTTTGGTTATTACTTTTTATTATATTTATTTTTTACATTTTTGGTAATTATTTTTTATTTTATCAAAAATTCCCATCATTTGTACGGATGAATAGTTTTTTACTGTGAATTAATCAAATGATACCACATAAAAATGAGCTGTTTTTTTTTTTTAAACATATGATCAAATTTATACTAATTTCTTTACATTTAGATATAATTTTTGTGCCCTACACGTAGGCCACCGATAATTATCTCAGCTAAATTTGTGGACGACATAGGTTTGAATCCGCTGATGGTTGTTTTCAAGAGCGAGAAGACTGGAAGGTTATTGTGCATAAATGCCACACATAAAAGTTAGACTGCTTCGTAATATTTTGAGTGTGTGTGTGTTTTTCACGCAAAGGCAAGACAGAATATGTGCTAAAGAGGCGCTACAAACACGAAACAGTATTCCTTCCCGAAGTTCAAACTATTTTGTCATCAGTTGTCTAGGTTCAGTTTGTGGACTCTGTAAAGTGCTTCATGGAGATCATACTATCTCTACATCAGCCGTCTGTGCTCTGTTTGGGAACAGTTACCCCTAAAGGACCTTCACGAAGGGCATGCTATCCCTTCGCGGGCTGTTGTAACATGCACGAACGAAGTCCATCGATGCACAACAGCAAGAGAGTTTTTGTGTTCTTTTTCACTTACTGTCCGTTTTGAGAACCACAATGAATTGAAAGAATCAGGTATTTTGGGTAACAATTCGTTCCTAAAAGAAACAATGAATGGACAAATGGACGGAAACCATCTTGCTTTTACACGGGCAGAAATTATTTAATTTTCTCGAAAATTGTACAATATACATAAAAAAATATATGCTGCATTATAATATACTAAGAAAATGAGGGGGAGCTGCTGTAATCTTCAGGTGTTGTTGTAATAAATGTATAGATATTTTTAAGAAAACACTTATTGCAGATACAGCTTAAAAAATCCTTATACTTAAAATTTAAAAAAAAAAATGGAACCTTCAAATTAAATTTAAAAAAATGAGTACAATTGAATTTAGAAAATGAAAAAGGATTTCTGGAGATAAATATATTTTGACTGAATAAAACATATCTTATGTAAACGCTCCTTTCATGTGATGTAACTTTTATCACGATTCCGTTGACATAATTTTTAAAAATTATTGATATCTATTTATCATTTTCGAACGAAGTCTATCAAAACAGTTTTTGCCGAATCATGTTTTTTTTTTAATCATTTATCAGCATTAAACAAAGATTAGTATTCAGAAACATATTGTTTCGCAATCGATTTCCTTATGTTAGTTTTTACATGATAATGAGACCCTCCTATTTAAAATTTTATGTTTTTAGATATATCTACTCTTGAAGAAGCAATTTTAGAGCTAAAGAAATTATTAATTTCTATTTATAAAATACATTTTTAGGTGTAAAACGTTTTCTTCCTGACCTGCAGTTAAAAAAATCAACTATTATACTAACCCTTATTAACCTCGAGCACCCTATTTTCTCATAACAATCATTTATAACTTTGTATAATTTATTACTGTATTAACATTTCTGTTATAAACTCTCGCCCATTCTTTCTTCCCTTCGTGAATTCCTCTCGCTCCAAACCGCGCTCTCCGATCCCAATCATTCCGCAAATCTGTACGTTGATAAAGTAAATTAAAAAAGACTCGTATCTTTTCATTTCCCTACAAAATCCACTTGGCTTTCGATTACAACTCCTTGCGCCTTCCGGGCTTACTTTTACGGCACTGTGGTAGACCTACATTAGAGTATGTCAAACAGGGCTGGATTTAGATGAAAAGAGGACCTAGGCTATTCCACTTATGAGACCCTCCCATTTTTAAGTTCGTAAATTACACGAGAGATAATAAAGTATATCATTACTGTGATATATATCATTATGTTAAATGAAACATATTGTAATTGGTACTAATCTTTATAAAAAAATTTATGCTTTTCTTTATTTATGTCTGTTCCAATCTGCACTTTATTTATGCAAGAAAAAACCAAAACTCAGTACCATAAGGCACGTCAATATTTGCCATAGCAATCAGTGAAAGTATGCGCTATACTTTGGTGCAATCTAGTATATACAAACGAACAGACCAAATGCGCCGAACGCGTTGATCTTAACCAATACATTTTTATGTTTGTTTATGAGTCATATGTGTAGAATTTCTCCTTATTTTCGATTAAGTGTCTTTAAAATAGTGTAATTCTAATTTTACTACCAATTTGAATGTAGGCCCCTCTTGATCTTGAGGCCCTAGGTTGAAGCCTAGTTAGACTATAGGAAAATCCGGCCCTGATGTCCACACATACCAAATATTCATACCAACCGATGAAAGACATTCGTACCAACGCTTGTGCATGTCGACGAGCTCTCGTGGCCCTCAAAACGATCGAGAGGCGCCAAAAATCCTTTGTTTTGCCTCGGTTGAGGTCAGGCGGCAAAACTCTCGAGCACTCCGCTGTCTGTCAGTCTTTAGAAAAGTTAACTGGGCCATTAAAACCAGGAGAAACGAAAATGCAATATTATATTGCCATAGTAACATAGCATATTATCATGTAATAAAGTAACATAATACTGAATATTCATTCAGTATACTTCCCCAAACTTACATCAAAGTCGACCATGGTGGAAGAAATACAATATTATTGAAGAATTGAAAGTTAAATACAAAAATGAAGTTGTAATATTGTATTTAAATTCACATAAACGATGTCAAAACATAGTGCACTTAAAAAAATATTGTTGTGGAACCCATGAATAGTTTTGTTATAAACTCAAGATGTCAAATTGACCTCGTAGACCAGCAATCTCACAGAGATGGACGAATATAATTCATACTGGTGTAGCAAGACAATTTAACGAAGTTTGTCAAGTTACGACGATTGAAAATCAAGATAGCTGCAGAAAAAGTTTATTAACTTTTTCAAATGTTTTTTAATTTGATTCCCCAGCTGCATTGCATTCGGACGGTAGGTATTCAGCAATCGAGACATATCAAAACTATGCGCTAAGTGGAAAGATGTTATGATAGTTCACGGAAATCTTCGTTATACAATGCTCATTTCAAAGTACCAATCAGGATAATCAGAATATTCATATAGGCATGGATGAACGATGAACGATACGAATAAACGGTCAGCTGGTTTGCCCTTTTTGCAATTTGCCAAAAACACAAAGTTCGAAGTGCCAATCAGGATAATCAGAATATGTCAACTAACTATACGAAAGATGAACGATACGAATAAACAGTCAGAGGGTTTGCCCTTTGTTCAACAGGCCAAGAACACAACATATCACGAAGGAACACGTCAAAATTTTTAAGAAACCCTTCTGGGAGTTAAACCAAAAGAGGCACATCATCCCCATCTTTCCGTGGCGCACAAATCGCAAATATTTAAATTGAAGAACAGGTAGAAAAAATTGAAGGAAATTTGAGCGATTTTCATAAACGTAAACCATATTCCAAAGTAAAATATTGGAGAGAAGATGCACCCTACCATGATTTCATATCTAACCTTGATTGAACAAATTTTATTTCTATATTAAAAAAAAAAGAATCGAAATAGAAACTTCTACAGCAAGAAAAAACAAAAATGTTGCGAACCTCAAAAAGAATATTTTCTCCTGCTCAAATCGGAGATGAAGTATCGAGACAAATCCCTGATGTCGACTTCTTCGAATAGACGCCCAAAATGTGTCGGCGTTTGTTGAAATAATAATCAGTTCGCAATTTGTGAAGAAAAATTATTTTCCTTAGATTCGATTTCTTCGCAAGAAATATCGCGAGAAGCAACCGCAACTCATTCAGCAAGTGGAAGTCACGGCTATGCAAGTTATAATTAAAAAAAAACAAGTAATATAAAAAAAAAAAAAATTTTTAAGTCAATTCCTACTTTTTTTTTCACTCTATTGCAGAAAGTCCTTTATAAATAATTTTCATTCATTTTTTTTTTTTTTAAGTTTATCTGGCGCCATCTATTGATAGATACATGCAACTGAAATCTAAAAAAAACTAAAATTAATGAATTTAATTTAATGAATGAATTAATATTTGAAAAAAAAGGTATTAACATCAAGTGTCATCCACTACAAGTTCAAAAAAGATGTATTTGAACTGGAGTGGATGAATCAGAAAGTATTTTATGAACGATTGAAAATTGGAACAAGATATATATATATATAGGGAGAGTGTGAGCTAATAGAAGGAATTGAAAAAGTGGTCCACCACTAAATGCAGTTGTAAGTGCAAAAATATCGAGATAAACCAAGGAATCAAAAAACAAGGGACTTTTCTGCTCTGCAAAGTGTCATAAAAGGTTTAAGTGCATTATTGATAGTATTTTCTGTTCTCATTTAAAATGTACTGTTCGTTGCAGCTTCGACAGGTCATTTGCATGCACTGTCTTATGATTTGAGCAAGGATGAAATTTGTAATGAATAGTATTGCCAACTTTAATAGGATTGTATTTGACATTGGCTTAATATTTTAACCCCACCTCCTTTTTTTTTTTTTTAAAATTATGCATCTCGCCTGTTTAAAAAATTGTAAGCTCTAGAAAATATTTTAAAAAAAATTTAAAAATTATTATAATAAAATATTAAAATTTATTTAAAGAATTAATTTTGTTAAAAATGGAACGGATGGAAATTCGCGCTATTATGAAGTTTTATTTGCGAGCTATTATGAGTTTTTAGGAGGAACTTCGACATGCACACCTCGCGAAGCGTTAATGGTGTATTTATCTCTTGTGTCCCTACGCAGCAGACAGTATCAAATGGGTTCGCCAAATTTCGCACAGATCACTTTGACCTCGTAAATGAGCCATACGCGAACTTCCAGAATCAAAGATCAATGACGACGAACTAAAGGTCACCGTTGAGTCAGACCCATCTCAGAGTGTCTATGAATAATCGATGAAGTTTGGTGTTAGCAAACAAACAATATTAAAACATTTAGCGCAAATCAGTAAAGTGAAAAAGTGGGTTCCACATGAAAAACACAAGCTAAAGTATTTGGGATCTTGCTGATGTGGCTTGCTTGTCACGAATCTGATCCATTTTTGAATCGAGTTGTGATGAGAAATGGATCCAATATGACAAGCGCAAACATTACAGTGGCACAGTGACTTTATTGTATGATAACGCTGGATCAAACACTGGACAAATGACTGTGGCAAAACTACAAGAATTGGAGTTGGAACTCCTTCATCCTCCTCCGTACTCACCAGACCTAGTTCTCACCAGACCGTCACTTCCTTCGCAATTTAGACAACTTTTTAATAAGAAAACAATCCAATCTTGAAAGTGCTTTAAAACTCTGGCTCTCGTCCTGCGGCGCTTTACACCACTCGTTTGAACAATCTGCCTCTTAAATGGCAAAATTGTATAGACAATACGATGCACACTTTGATGAGAAATAGTTCCTTATATCTGTAAGTTATTATCCAACTTTTTTTTTTTTTTTTTTTTTTTTTTTTTTTTTTTTTTAACATTTTTTTTTAACATTTTTTTTTTTTCTTAATGCAACATAAATATTTTTATTCACAATCAGCGCATGTTGGATGCCAGTATTTGTCGGTGCAAGGGGAAAACACTGATATTAGCAAATATTTCAGAGACAAACACCATGTCTGAAATATATGAATGTTGACATTCACTGGCAAATATTTGATATCATATATAATTTGCCAGTTATCTGTCTTTCCCAGCCACATACACACGCATACCGGGTGAATTTAAAATAGCGGAAGGCACTGTCCTCTGCTCAATACCCGCCTGTGGTTTACATGAGGCTCAACGCTATTTCAGCGTCATCTTTCTGACTGGTAGGACACAGAGCACGGGGTTGAGGTGTGGAGAAAATAAAAGAAACCGCCGTCTAGTTATCTTGTTTCTGAAAGCAATAATTGCAACACATGTGACAAACGTGTTAAGACTTGTATCCTTCAGAACACTAGATATTATGATGGATTACAATCACTACAAGTTTTAGTTGAACTATCTAAGTTTCTGACTGTGCTACTTCTGATTACATGATGCAATTGCATCGTTATTTCAATGAACACAATTTCAAGGGCCTGAATGGTCGAGTGGCTAGCGCTCTGGCACTCGGTACCACAGGTTTCGGGTTAAAGTCCCCTGCGGTGCCATGGATATTTGTAGTGGTCCAGAATCCACTTTAAGCCGTAGGTCCCGGTCTCATATGACTGTAAAAAAGCGTCATGGAGCAAAAGTCAGACTTCTACCTACGGGTGCTCCATCACAACAGAAGCTGCCCCCTTTCCCTCCATCCATGAGTAGATCACTCATGGGATGTCCGTCCCGCACTGCAGGACATCGAGGATTAGTCACAAACAAACAAAATTTAAAAATTTAGTTTTATTTCAGTTATTTAAATAAAGCTATTCCCTAAAAGGTAAACTTTTCTTGCTGAACCTCGTGTTCTCGACTGCCGCCTCGCTACTTTACACGTCCCATTAGTCACCTTTTACTGAAAGCGGTGGGCAGCAGCCGGCGAATTCAAACCTGGTAAGCCCTCCTGTCCACTGCGCATGCTAGTGCTACCATGGGGTAGGCGGCAGTTAAACTTAATCCGGAAGGCTCCTTTAAGGCTCGTTCCCAACGTAGGTGTAATGCTATTTCTGACGTTTCGCTGTGAACCGGTCGAAAAATTTTCTTCCCTGCCGCATGACGCCTCTCGCCTCGGTGGGAAGGAGCCTTAAAGGGAAAAGCAGAAGTTCTCGAGAGGCTTTGGAAAACAAGTAAGAAGTCCATTGAACGACGGAAAATGCCGTCTGTGTGACTCAAGTTCTTGTTTGTGCTACTCATGTCAATATGTAATTTTCTATTAATTCTTTTCTGCTGTTTTATTATTATTTTCCACTGTTACGTAATTGCGTAATGGGATCATAATTCATAAAATTATTATTATTATAAGCTGGATGAATTCCTTCAGTCTCAAAGAATTTTATGAGACTTAAATGGATTATGTTTTAATCTGAAAATCTTTTTTTTTTTAATAAAGGCATTACTTTTTTAAAAAATGAATGAGACTAAGTATTTTTAATTCACTTTCTTAAAAAAATATATTACTTTTTGCACACACCCCCGAGTTAGTTTGGTTTGTCGCTCTACGGTCATCTTGTGAACACTTTAAGCTAAACAGACCGGGACCTACTGTTTAACGTGGATTCCGAACCACCATCAAACAACCATGCCACCGTCAGGATTCGAACCTGAAGGCTTCGGTGCCAACTGCCAGAGCCGCCGAGTTAGAGGAATATGCATCCTTAACCACTATTTCATCTTGCTATATTCCTTGCATTGAAATACTTTGATAGCAAACTCAACGTGAATCTATTGTTCGTTCACTAGAGCTGCACACAACGGCCCGAAGGCGGCTCTGCGATTGGATCCAGCAATGAAACGAAGCTGTTTAATTGGTTGCGTTTTTACTGCCATCCGCCGCCTTCCACAATTCATGATTTGCATATTTAAATAAAAAAGCACATTCTTTTAGTCTTTTGATTTTAGTTCTTCTGGGTTTCAGGTTTGCAGAAATTTTTGTCTGGGAAAAAAAAAATCTGCAAGTAATTTGAAAAATTGAGTAAATATGTGATTTTTCTTTCTGTAAACTATTTTGTTGCTTTTTTTTTTTTTTTTTTTAATTGTCTGTTTTTAAAAAAAAAAATATCGTTGTCGGCTTAAAATCTGTGCAATTCACGTTTTGTAATTGCAAGTGATATTTTCCTCAATTCAGTTTGAATGACATCGGGCGTTTTTTGTGCTTCATCATTTAAGTTGAAATTTTATTTCCTGAAAATCAATTGATGACTGCATAGCAGTGCGCCTCATGGCTCAAAATATTCCCGTTGGACACGTTATAGAATACTTCTGCATACAAAATATTAATTATCTTAATTTACTTGTTAAATGAATATTCGTAAGAACAATTTTTCATTTTATATTTATAAGAACAATTTATTCTTTTTGTAACATTTATAAATATTCTGAGAATCTTTATATTACATTACAGGGAAATCATAATTCGCGACTTTAATTTTATAACATTCATTGAACTTTATTCATATTTCGATGTGTGCTAATCCCTAATGTTATTCAAATTGGCATTAAAACAATTGAACAAATGTTTTCCACATAGTTTTCGAGAACTATCATGATTGCGATTTTATATTCACAATTATGTTGGCTTTTTACAACTCATATTGTGGTGCGATAATTAAAATCCTAATTTTCAAAAAAAAAAAAAAAAAAATCTATCTGACGTCCTAACTGGAAATTCTTTAATAACAAAGGAATTTTTTCTAAAGTGTATGAAAAACAAATCTCATTTATTTCTTTTCTGTTAAAACAATGCTTGAAAGAATTGATGAGTTTAAAAATCAATATGGAGTACAAATTATAATTAAAAGTACTTCTAAAATTTGTAATCTTGCATTTAAATTAAAATATTTTTATTTTGAAAGATTAACATTTATTAATGCATATCATTTACATATGCTTCATCTATGTGTTATGTTTAAAGCAAAAAAATCAATTCTTAAGATAATATTCACTTTCCATTGCAAACAACCGAATTTCAGTGATTTTGAATCTCGGAGTTTACAAATCAAAGCCATTAACCCTAAATTACTGAATTATTTATTATTTAATCAATTATGAATTATTTTTTATTAAATTTAAACTACTTAACTATAAAAAATGTTGCATTACAACAATATTTTTAAGTGATTTTACTGTAATGTTACAGAGGTGAAAAAAAATTGTAAAAAATGCATATCTGCTTACAAAGTTTTTAGATTTCTAATTTCATTTTAAAACATTTTTTTTTTTTTTTTTAACATTTAAATAATGCGAAAAAGGAAATCTTGTTGGAAAAAAATATATCTAAAATGCTAGTTTAGAGGAGATCCACAATTATTATATTCAAATCCGGGACTTTGACACTATTTTATAATTGAATGCTTTCCAAAATTAACAATGGATTGGGATATCTTTTAATTAAATCTTACCGTGCCGTATTTTTAAAATTGATCCGAAATTGTATTTCATGAAAGATGTATTGCAGAAATTAACGCTATAAATTTTCTCATTTTTAGATAATCTATATTTAAGAACAAATTTTTGAATGCTTTTTTTACAATTACTCCCATATTTGTGTATATATGTGTGTCATTAGGTACTGTTATGAAATATAGTATCTGTAAAAAAAATGTATCGTATATTTATTTTTTTGTGCCTAAAAGAGAATTTAGTAGTATATTGTATAACTTGCAAGTACATAACAAAATGTTCTAATTAAATGGGTATTTTATCTGACGACTGACGAAATTGAATAAGGGGTAGTGTTCCTGTGCTTATTAGAGCACATGTACACAGTTGCGAATAGTAAATTAAAGTATCAATTAAAAGTTTTAGTAAATTTAGAATGAGCCTATTTCAGTTATAAAATCAGAAGGACTGGAAAAAAAAATTAACAAAGCCAATGGATGACGGGGAAACTATGGGAATTTGCTAAGGAAAAAGTAAGGGGGGAATGCTGTCGGGAGTGTGATCATAAAACGATTAGTGTTGTTGATAGAGGGGGATCCATGGCAGTTTGGCGGCCTCAGCTGGTTCACGGACAATAAGAACAAACAAACGTCGATAATGGAGGAAGGAGACAAAGATTTTATTTTATTTCCTAAATGACAGGAATTTTACTTAGTCTGAGGTCAGCCGACCATTTTGTTGTTGAAAATGGAAATTTATATTTTCCCTGGTTGGATGCAGAGAATATCTGAGAGTTAATCAGACTATTCTCATGGTTAAAAATTTAAGAGAAGGTTTGGTTATATAAGAACCTATTGTATCAATATTGAGCTCATTATGTAAAACACTATTTCTAATGAACCAAGGTGCTTAAGTGATGATCCGAAGAATTTTATTTTGTAAAATTTGAATTTTATTTTTACTGGTTTTGCAAGTTAGGCCCCAAATAGGCCCCAGTTAGGCCCCTGGACGAATTACATGCTCGTAAGGAGAATTTTATTTTAAATAGAAAGAGTAAAAGTGAGAGACTGAAGTGAATTTCCTTTCAGCATTTATTTCTGATATGATTAATGTGATTATTGAAATTTAATTTATTATCGATAATAAGACCTAAATATTTCACTTAAGAAAACCATTCTATTGGTTCGTCAAATAGGTATAATTCATCACTGGGAATCGAGGCATTACCTTTTCTAAAAATAATTGTCTGATTTTTATATGCGTTGACTGAGATTCTCCAAAGTGTTAACCACTTCTCGAGCGTTTCAAGGAGTTTTTGCAAATTTCTAGTCACAAATTGTAAGAGTTGATCCTTGCATGAGTGCAGCGGAATCGTCAGCAAACAGATAAGAACTCACAAAATCCATCTGGGGGAAATCATACGTATAGTTGTTACACAGGATAGACTTAAGGCTCCTTCCCACCGAGGCGAGAGAAGTGAAGATTCACGGGGCAGGCGAGAAATTTTTTCGACCCCTTCACAGCGAAACGTCAGAAATAGCATTACGCCTAGTGAAGTTCCGCTTCGAGTTGAGAGTTGGTCAACTCGTCGAGTTGAAAGTGGGTCAACTCGAAGCGGTGCATTTCAAACCGGTTTCAGGCGAACGCGGTGAGGCTAGTGACTGGTCAAATCTTCTCGCCTCGGTGGGCACGAGCCCTTAGGACGCTTCCCTGAGGGAAACCAGCTCTAATTTGACAGATGTGGGATAGGGCTGACATTGAATCGTGAAATAGCAGCCAAGTCGGACAGATTGGAAGAAAAAAAAAAAAAATTTTTTTTAAATCAATTTTAAACATTGCTAACAAACTAAATGTTTATTAATTTTGATAAATAAAGTTAATAAATTTCATTAAAACATCTAATTCTAAAGTAATGTTTTAAACTTTGTGTCTTTATAAGTAATTTCATTTAAACAAGTTTTATCCAATTTTACAGTGAATTTTATTCAATATACACGGTTGTTATAAAATTTAACACTGCATTCAATTTCTTTTGATTTTTCAAAAAATAGTTTCAAAATGAATTGTTTCAATTTGGAAGAAACATTTTTGTGCACACTTCCACCGATTTAAAACTGTTTGTAAATCTCCAACATAAACTGAAAGTTGGCAATATAGCTTTGACATTCTAAATGATACCCTTAATTTATTAGTACCATTCCTTGCATCTAAAAAGCCAAATCTGACATTTTAAATCGATTTCTCATAATTTTGAATTGTTTTTTATATTAAACAAATAGTATTTTTAATTTGAAGGCTCTCTTCTATATGTATTAAGCGAATATCATTTTAAATCTGAATAGAAATAAGATATGATTATACTTCGAATAAGTGTTAATTTATGACCGATTATTTCACAGATAGTTGGATGTAAAATGAATCTTGTTCATCTAGTTTATGGAAATTGTGTTAACAATACTCGGCAATAAAATTTTAATGATTCTACAATGTGTAAAAATCTATAAAAATACAGAGTAGCGATTTTAAAACTGCATATTTACAGCAACAAAAAAAAAAAAAAAGTTTAGAATTTTATTTTCTAATATGTTTAGTCTGATAGTCTGCTGTCATGGAATCTTGATTTCAAAGAATTAAAAAAAAAAAAAAGCTTTTCTCAAAATATCAAAACTGGTTTTGTTTCATCTAAACATATTCAACAACACATAACAGGTGGGCTGAAAGGTTCATAGATGCCGCTACTAGTATTAAATCCATGTGACTTTTAGTTAGCCCTAACCTTCAAAAGACACATGTATAAATTTGACGGCTGTTGCACTATTAGTATGTGAGTTATAGCATTTTTAGTGAAGCAACTTTTGTTAGTTTGAAAAAACTGATAAAAAAGAATTTCGTGTGCTAATAAAGCGTTGTTTTTTGGCGAAAAAAATACTATTGAAACCAAGGCTTGGCTTGATAAACATTATTCGGACTTTGCACCAGGAAAATCAACCGTAGAGAAGTGGTTTGCTAAATTTAAACGAGGCGAAATGAGCACCGAGGACGATGCACGCAGTGGACGCCCCAAAGAGGCTACTACCGACGAAAACATCAAATAAGTCCACAAAATAATTTCTGATGACTGTAAAGTGAAGTTGATTGAGATAGCTGAGACCCTAAAGATAGCAAAGGAACGTGTTGGACCTATCGTGAATGAATATTTGGATATGCGAAAGCTCTATTCAAAGTGGGTGCCGCGCGAGCTCACAATCGATCCAAAACAACAACGAATTGATGATTCTAAGCAGTGTTTGGAGCTGTTCAATTGTAATAAACCCAAATTTTTGCTTCGATATGTGACAATGGATGATACATGGCTCCATCATTTCACACCGGAGTCCAATCGACAGTCAGCCAAGTGGACTGCACGTGATTAACACTAAAACTACTATAACTTCACTGAAAATGCTATAACTCACATACTAATAGTGCAACAGCTGTCAAATTTATACACGTGTCTTTTCAGCCCACCTGTTACATGAGCTTTTTTTCAGTAAGGATTTTCAAGAGTTGATATTATAACTAAGTATATTTTTCTTACAGATTGAATGCAACCGGATTTGAGCATCTACATAGGATGTCTTCAAGCCCATCAAAAGCAGTCTTTTTACTGAAGATAACTGTCCTGTTACTTGTAAGCCCTTACGAGTCAATGGCACAGCAACAATCTCGGAATCAGTCGCCAACAAATCGTTTGCCATCCGCTTTTCAGTCGCATCAAACGAGACCCCGATGGAATCCCAACACCAACGGGCAAACAGGCTCACAATTCCATCAGCCATTGAATCAAGGTTCCAGATTTGGCACCTTTAATTGGCAAACAAATACTTTTTCATTGCCCATTAATCAATGGAATCCAAGAAATTGGCAGTTTGACTCGACATCAGCAAATCAAGATATTCGGTTTGCGTCTGGCACTTCCGGCTCGTCGGGATTTGGTCAACTTAAGTTGCTGTCGACTCTATTGAACGGCATGCGGAACACTGGTTTAGAAGAAACGATTGCTGGCGAAATCATCCAGCGGTTGGTCAAGACAGCTCTCAAAGACATAATCGTTCCCTTCAAACGACAGTTGTTTTCATTTTAGTTTTTTAGTGTAAATATTTAAAAGTTTTATTAAAAGCATTTTCAGTGTTTGCACTCCCTTTTGAAATGTCGAATTAATCTCATTGGGAATTTCAAACACACCATGGTAAAATTTCAACACACTTTTCCTAAATTCTAAAATATACCCTTTAAAAAAAAAAAAAAAAAAAGTTGCAAAATTCGTTGCTTTGCTTCCCTCCTGCACAAAAAGATTTTATTATATATATTCCTCTTAGTTATGTTTTCATTCAATGGAATTTTAATTTCCAATGAATAGCCTTTTAGCGATCCTGCGGCTATTCAACACGCAAGGTGGTTCTTCGAAAAAAGCCAAGGACAAGCCAGGAATACAAGTCATTTTTTTTCACGAAAACACATGGCATATATTTTCATGTATAAGCCGAGAAGATATGCAAAGTTTAATCACTGGGGTCGGCTAATGTACGGATCTCCTAATCTTGCGAAAAAAGCAAGTACTTTCCGTTAGCCGGGCGCAATCGATAAATCGCGAAATTTAGCAAGTTTTAATTTCTTGAGTTTATGAAAAAAAATATTATTTTAAAAGAAATGAGTCCATTAATTTTCGAAATTGTTTATATTTCTGGTTCGTTGTGTCATCTCCCAAACGAAAAATCTGATGTTGACGAAAAAAAAAAAATACCAGAAATAACTAGCATATAAACATACCAAAGGAAAAGAAAAATAACTTTAATCTATTAACGTGGAACGTAACAGGAATTTTTTTTTATTTCACCTTATATACGGGAATTGAACTTTGTTTTCTTCAGGAAAAAAAAATACCTATTCTAGGCTTTGCATTGGAAATATGCGGTAATTAGATTTCACCAGAAAGAAACTGAAAATATATAACCAAGATAACACTGCCAAAGGCTGCATTCTGTCGAATTTTTTGTGCTTGGCCGAGGTATTCAATTCTTTGATCCAATCTAAATAGGCACAATCGTAATGCACAGCCCTAATCCTCATTTTATGCAGTTGATGTCCATCTCCTATTTATTGCCGGACATTCGGGGGACCGGGTGATCGGACGCCGCACTGTTGGAATTGTAATGGCGTCCTGGACCGGATTGAGAAGGAAAGGAAACGACTAAAAGGAAAAAGGTAACGGTTGTTTTACTTGGACGACAAAGGCAGCTATTCTTTCTTCGTGGATCGTGAAGACACTTGGATGCTATCTGTGATAAAAAGCTGGAATTTCAGACTGCCCGATTACTGACTATTATCTGGGGAAAGGTTTTGTGGAATTTTGTGAAAAAGAGCTCTAGTGATCTTGTACTATTTTTTAAAATTGGAATGGTAGTTTCATTGCATAATGGAAAGCAAGATAATTTTTGAAATTTTACCTATTCGTTATTTTTTAAATTTTTTTTAGTTGGCAATCTGTTTTGTGTCAATACAGATCGATAGGATAGACAATAATTACGTGAATCAGCTAACAACGGAAAATTCATTTTTATACAATTATGTATAAGAAATTCACTTAAGAAAATTCATGGGTTCATTCAAGTATAAGAAAAATCATGTATTCATGGGTCATTGAAATTCATTTGTTCCCTAGAATCTTATGTCGAAGCCTTTCAAACGTCCTCAACTGTCACATTTGTTTCTTTTTTAAAATATTTTTTGAAGAAAAAAACGCACTCTCGGCTGTAATGCAACTTTGTGTGTGTCAGTGTACCAATTACTTCTGTAAATGATTTTAAATGTTTGCAGACTTGTGTGGAATGGTAAGATTGCATTCGTTGCTGTGTTTGCTCAGTCTCGATATTCACTTTTCAATCCCCACTGCGAAGAGATTTTTCCTTGGCCAATGAGATGCAAATAAGCGTGAGCCCACTCCCCGAGTATCGCTTTTCATAACACACTCGGGAGACAAAAACTGAACCCTTGTATCAAGCCTTTTGAAAAGTTTAAAAACCTAAAAAAATTAAAAAAAAAAAATGTTTTAAACTTTCAATGAGTATTTTTTCTTTCATTCCTCTTTATGAACATAAGTAAATGATTAAGGTGCTTTTTTTTTTCTTTATCTACGAAAGGTAATAAAAAATTAATGTCTAAATTTTATTCGATTAAAGCTCAGTTTTCCAATTACTGTAACACAATTATACAATAATATATTTTTACACAATTATACATTATGAATGGATATATTACATACACTTAATATTATATAATTTAAATACTTTCCCTATTCTTCACTACTTCATAAGTAATTTAGTCAACATATGCCCATGAATTAAATAACAAATGGATTAAATGTTTCCTCTTATTTTTATTTCTGTTGAATCTCAAGGCAGTAATAAATATTAATTTTCGGACATTTTTAGATATAACTTAAAGAGCTTTTATAGATAATATTGCCTGTTTCTATTGCACTCATTTTTTAATATGTAACCGTGCTTCCTCCTACATACTGACAAGAGCACTCCCCCCGGTGGCGTTGAGGATAAATTGTCATTAACTAATGGAATGGTCAGCAATGGTCAGTAAGTAATGGACTCTCACCCGAGAGGAAGTGCAGCGCAACCTGCGATTCTGCTGAAAAACGTTTAGTTTGTAATCTCTCATCCCGAGAGGAAATTTATTTAACTCAAACCTGCGTATCGGTTGGCCTACAGACTCTTACCCGGAGAGGAAGTATTTCGCTGACCTTGCCGCGTAGCTGTATTTCGGGTTGTTAGAAGTGGAGTCTTTCCAGGAATCTGTAATTATCTATCTTTAAACGCGTTGAATATTGTATGTTTTACAATTTTATGTGTTTGGTGTTTATGCGTCTGTAAATAAAGTTGTAATTTCTCCAACCTGCGCCTCAAGTATATCAACCCAACCACACCAAGTTGAAGTACAATCTGGTTGCCCAACCTGCACACTACAAATATCAATTTTTTTTCAGTAGATTTCGACTTAAAAAAAATATGGATTATCAACTTAATAAAGTAGCTAAACTCCCGTAAATCATAAGAATTTTCTCTAGAATTTTTACAAAATACATTATAAACTTTCATATATCAATATTTTTAGGCATTAGATTCGCTGGAATTGATATTGTTTCTGATTTTTAAAAATCTACATAAATATTCGCTAGACAACTTATAAATTTAACACCTTGCTTTAAAAAAATTATTTATTTTGCATTCACTTCCGAATTTTTATAAATATATAAAAAAAAAAATTCTAGCATTAGGTTGTTTATTAGAAAACAAAAGAACTTTTTCATGGTAAATGCTTTGAATATAATTCAAATTATTAGTTGTGTTATCATAATAATCATAGTATTTAAAAATTAGAAAAGCAGAATAATATGCATAAAATTTACAAAATTAAAAAAATATATTTTTTTATTTAAATATTTAAACAAAAATATTCAGTTGAACGACACTAAGTTCTTCATTGAATAAAAAAATCGTTTATTTAATATAAAACACATATGGCATATTATTTTTGTGTATTAAAGGACAGCTTAATTCCTAAAAATTGTGTATAATTTATTTGTACATTAAGCCTCCCCCCCAACATTAATTAAATCAGAAACCAACAAACAACATAAACCAAACATTTTTTTTTTCTTTCCGTTTTCATCCGCTCTTTAAAAACAAATAATATAAAGAAAAAACTTTAAAGTTAATTTCCTACTTTTTTTTTCACTCTATTGCAGAAAGTCCTTTTATAAATAATTTTCATTCATTTTTTAAGTTTATCTGGCGCCATCTATTGGTAGATATATGCAACTTAAATCTTAAAAAAAAAAAACTAAAATGAATGAATTAATATTTTAAAAAACTGTATTAACATCAAGTGTCATCCACTACAAGTTAAAAAAAAACGTACTTGAACTTGAGTGGATGAATAAAAAGTATTTTATGAACGATTGAAAATGTGAACAAGATATATATAGGGAGAGTGTGAGCTAATAGAAGTAATTGAAATAAATTATTCTAAAAAATTTTATTAAAATATTTTAAATTCTTATTTCATCCTCAACAGCAATTTTTTACTTTTTCTTTCCAATTTTTTTTTTTAAATTTATTATTATTATTATTAATAGGTAGATGGTAGATACATAATGTTTCTTGTGGTAAAATCAGTGTATTTTGTAAACATTATTACATTACACTAGAAAATATTTCTTTTTAAATTATTAATGTACAATGTTCATTCTTATTGATTTTGATTGAGGAATAATTTATTTATTTGGCATAGTGTTGAAGCTCCTGCGTCAGATTATGAGTAAATTCATTCTGTAATTTATTTAATAATAGCTAATTCTATAATAATACAAAAAATATTTTCTTTAAAATTAATATAAATCGCTTCCACAATTCATAATATTTAACATGCTTGTCACTATTTAGAAGAAATTGTGGAATCTGTCATGTTTTTAATCTTCATTTGAATATGTCATCATCATCATTGTTGAATAAAGATGTCGAGTGCCTGAATGCGAAGCGTTCATCTACTCAATGGTCATCATTGTTGAATAAAGATGTCGAGTGCCTGAACGCGAAGCGTTCATCTACTCAATGGTATGTGAAGGCAGTAGGAAAGAAAAGTCATGATAAATAGATAATAGTAATCGTATGATTTGAATATGTGATTATCTCCATTTGCTCTGTAAAAGTAGTTCAGTGTTTTCATTTTTTTTTTTTTATCAATTGTCTTACTTTATTCTGGACAAAAAAAAAAAAATTACGTCTTTATTTTCTGCAGATAAATTTGTTTAGTTAGCTTTATCTATTTAGTGCTTGTTGTATATAAATTTTTGAGTGCAAATAATATCATCCAACTGTCTTGTTCGTAACCGTGTGCAGCTGCTCGTTGATTACTTTTCGGCTTACTTTCGTTATAAATTGCTGAATGCTGGGCCGTTCGGTTACTTCGCTTTGGAGAAGTTTGACTTCTCTTTTCATCACTTTAAATTTTCTAATTATTTTCAGACATGAACAATAACGTAAGGCAAAGGAGTAGACCGATATTTTCTGCCGGATTAGCGCATGGAAGTTCTGAATTTAACGATGAACTATTTATTAAAAAAAAATCATTACCACTGTTTAGAAGTTGGACATGGTTTTTGATATTTTTTACTTATTTATCAATATTTGTTTTTGTGTTATATTGTGATCTCATAAGATTTCCTTCACCAGTGTCAGTTGATTCTCTGAAACAGTCAGGTGAGGCTAGAGGCCTTCAATTCAGTGAAGAGAGAGCAAGAAATTTTGTTGTTGAGCTCAGTAGCATCGGACCAAAACCAACTGGAAGTTATGAAAACGAAGTTATTGCTGTAGATTATATTACTAGGCAGCTAGAATACATTAAAAGCCATACCAAACCTGTAAATAAAATTGATATTGATTTGCAAAAGACTAGCGGTTGCTTTGATTTGACATTTAAAGATGGAATGACATCCTGCTATAAAGATGTTAAAAATATTATCGCTAGAATTGGCCCACAAAAACCTACAAATAAGAGCATTGTAATCAATTGCCACTATGATTCAGTGCCTACTAGTCCAGGTATGCATTTTCTTTTCATATGTTTGTATATGCGCATAACTTTCATTAATAATTATTTCTCTGTATTAGTGACCTGTTTATTTTTTTCTTGGTTGCTGAAATTATTTTCTTGCTAATATATTTTTTCTACGATAATTTATACTTAAGTGTAATTTTTATTAATTTTAATTAGTTGTATTTTATATAATAAAAGCAATAAATTAGTTTGTTAAATGATATAAAATTTTATTATAAGAACTTTTACCCTTTTTTATATATACAAGATCTTATTCATTCTTTTTTTTTTTTAGTCAATGTTAACATTCTTTCTTTGTCATATAACATTTTTAGAGAACAATAACCATTATTCTCAAAAAAAAAAAAAAAAAATTTGCAAATTTTGTATTTTTATGCCCTACATTTTAAAAACCTTTTGCTGCATGTTTCTTGCTCAATTTAAAAAAAAAAAAAAATCTTCCTGCAAACAGTGTAAACTCTATATAAAACATTTATTCTGGATCTAATGGTTACCATGATTTAAAATGATAGTTACCTTGAATATTATTTCAAAAATTTAATTTCAAAATCTGCATAACATATTTTGAAAAAGAGTTCATATCATTTTAAAAAATACATTCATCATTTTTTATATGTGAATTTTTAATATTTTTAATTTTATTTTGAATGTATGAATATTTTATATGGTTCATGCATTATTTTCTATTACATTTTAGGTGCAAGCGATGATCTTGTTAGCTGTGCTGTGATGCTTGAAATTCTTATTACTTTATCTCAAAATGATCAAGCTCTTCCAAATGAAGTGATATTCCTTTTCAATGGAGCTGAAGAAAATATTCTTCAGGTTGTTTCTTTAGCTAATTAATACAAATGTTTTATGAAGATATTTGCTGTTAATAATTAATTTTGTTTGAAAAATTGATATTTGCTTACTTTAAAACTTTTCAATTTAAATGGAAAATTTTCAAGCCATTGCTGTAAATGAGATAATCTTTAATAATTTAAAATATAAATGTACAATCTTAATTTTTATGATTAAGATTATAACTTTAATGTTTCTTAATTTTATTATTTTTAAAATATTTTAATTAGTTACCCTATTTATACAAATATTTTCTTTGTAAAGTTGCTAATTAAAAATTTAAATCTATATAAATATTCATCATGAAATTATTTAAATTGCTTTTGCTATTTAATTTAAAATTCATTTCTTATAATTTTTCAACCTATGTTAATTATTTAAAATGGTTTCATTTTTTTTTTTCAATTTTATTTGTATTTGTAATTTTTTTTTTTTATTTTGTAAGAATTGTTTTGCCTGTTTTGATATCCAATATATTAAATATACTTATATATTTCTTTTTAAATAGGCTGCTCATGGGTTCATTACACAGCATCCTTGGGCTAAAACAGCCGTTGGATTTGTTAATATGGAAGCCTGTGGAGCAGGTGGAAAGCAAATGCTGTTTCAAGCAGGTAATGGCTTGTTTTGAAGTGTGCATTCACAACAATAATATAATTCATTAATGCTTTTTTTTTTATTTTATCAAAAGAACTATTTTTACAGGAATATTGTTGAAATATTTTTAAATACCACAAATATCAAATTTAATTTTTTAAAAATTATCAACTATATTTTTGTTAAAAAATTATTTAAATATAATTAAATTATATTAAATTAAATATAATTAAATTTAAATATTATTTATTTATATTATACGATAATTACTTTTAGATTTCTATGTTTTTATTGATTCATTATTCTACAAAAGCTTTGTGTGAAACAAAGTGGTGCAAAAGAAAACAAAAGTGCTTTAAAAAATTGTTTTGGTTATTAATGCAACTTAATGTTAATTGCAGTAACTTTGTTAGAATAAAAATAGTAGCTTCTCTCTAGTATATCTACAAAAGAAACTACTTAAAATTATACTTATAATCACTTTCTTTAAATTTGTCTAGTAAATGTAAGAAAAATGGGGTAGGGTACTCTGTTATTTTGCAAGTAATCATATTATTTATTTTAAATTCATTTTGGTGACTTTTTGCATTTAAGTGATACCAAGCATGGAAAAAGCAATTTTCCTCTATGATAAACTGCATTTGTAAATGCTTCAAATATCAATTCTTATGCTTCGTAACAGTTGGAAAAAAACATTTGAAATAAATTTATTAACTAATATTTCTGTTCGGGTATATTTTAAAAACATAATACAAACAGAAATATTATAGTTCATTAGATGCAAGAAGTATCTCAATTATTCTAAATGTATTAATGTATCATTCTCAATTATTCTAAATGTATTCTTTATCAACTCAATTAATACATACTATTTAATAACAATTCAATTTTATTTTTAGTAATATGATTTTCATAAAGTATCAGTGTACACCAAGTGTTATTTTTAGATCGAGAAAGGACTTGGCTTCTTATGTCGTATGCAAATGGTGCACCTTTTCCTCAAGGTTCTGTTGTAGCCCAAGATATTTTTCAAAATGGGCTTGTACCTTCAGATACTGATTACCGGATATTTGATCATTTTGGCAATATTCTGGTGAGTTTTAAATTACAGTAACCTTAAAATAATAACTCGCTCGATAACACTGGATTTGTATATGACTTTAAATAAAAACATTTTTTTCAAGTATTTTTGATCATACAAATAAATTTATTTAAAAAAAAAAAGAAAATAATAAGGTATGAGTATTATAATTAAGAGAGTAGATTCTGATTATTATCTAATTAGTTAATAGAATTAAAATAGTTTTTAAAACCATACTATCATCTAATAGGTATTTAGTAAAATCAAACAAAATGAAATAATGTGATTTGCTTTTTTGCCAATGAAATAATTTAATGTAATTTAAATGAAATCATTTTGGTTATATGAATTTTGAATCCTTGCACAAAAAGAATGAAAAGTAGTTTTTCATTTCTGCCGAGTTTTCAAAATTAATATAATAATTTTTAGTTTTTATGTAATTATATTTTTATCTATTAATTAAAATTGTAAGAAGCAAAAATGAATAGATAACAAATCTTAACATATTCTTTCGCATATCATAATACAAGTTTTGTTACAAATATATATATATATATTTCAAGTATAAAGTAAAATTATTTTTAAAGCAATAATATAAATCTCATGTAATGTATTTGCTTTTATCCTGATACATCTGTGCATTATAACATAATTGTATATTATTTCATTAGAATAACTAGTTTTTTTAATGTTCCATTTATCTTATGAATAAGTAATTCTAGTAAGTTTTAATGATTAGTTAATATGTAATTTTATTGATTATCAGATGATATATTATATCTGTAAATTGGTAAATGATAAGAACTTTTAGCAAATTATAATTATTTTTAAACACATTTTCATCAAGATATTTATTTTCCATTTGCATACACAGTTTTAATGTAGCACCATTATCAAAGTCATTTAAAATCATTAATTTCTCTTTTTTTGTAAACAAATCATTATATAGGCTTTGATTAAAAAAACATGAATTAAATATTAAGTATCATTATTAATAATTTATACCAGTTATCCAAATAAAATTATCTTACTTAAAAATTGCTTTTAGTCAAATATTTTTAATACTTTTTCCCCTATATTTAGGACTAGATTTTGCTTACGTTAAGAATGGATATGTATACCATACAAAATTTGATGTTCCAGCAGCAATAACAGAAGGAGCTATTCAACAAGCTGGTAAGAATTCTTATTCATGTTTGTTCTTTAAAATTTTCTTATGTACAGTTTTTTTTTTTAAAGCAAGCAATAGTGGATAATACTAAAGATATACATTATATTATTTGTTCTTGAAATATTAGAATGCATAGTTATATTTAATTTTTTATTTTTCTTTAAAACAATATATAAATACAATACAATATAATATTTTCTAAGTTAGCTTAGAAAATATTTAACATTCATCAGACATTGTTTGAGAAATAATAATTTTTTTTTTTTTTTTTTTTTTTATGCTGCATGCCGATTTAGATGAAATTAAGATTTTAAGAATACTCAGAATTTATTAATTATTCTGACATTGTTAAATTATTAGTATTTAAAAAATAGATCTTAAAAACAATTTCTTTTAAAATTAACTTTTTGTTTTTGAAATATTGCCAAAATATTATATATATTAAAAAGCATTATTTATTTGTAATTATATTAATAAACTGAAAATCAAGAAAGCTTTATGGTTACTTTTACTTAACTTTTGTTACTATAATTATGATTTTCTTTTGCCATAAATAAATGGTTTATCTTAAAACTTCTTCGTAAATCCCTTGGTTTGTATTCCATAGGTCTGAATCTCTTAAATCTCATACAAAATGCTTTGACTTCACCAGATATGATCAAGGTTGAAAATCAGACGAAAGTTCATCTTGTGTTTTTTGATTTTATGGGCATTTTTATGATGGTGTACCGTGTCAGTGTTGCAACAGCAATTAATGCTCTTATTGTGGTACTCTCCTTTCTAGATATGTTTTTAAAATGCAAGAGATCAGGTAGTTATTCATCATTCATTATTTATCTACTTTTCTTTTGTCATTTACTTGTAATTGAGTTATACCATATGTAAAAGGATTGTACAAGGAAATTATAAGGTTCCACATCACAACATTTAATTAGAGGAAATTAATGCATACAGATAATATACCAATAAATGAAAATATACAGAAATAAATTATTGCATGAATAAAAATGTAACAAATAAGATGCTGCGAGTTAACAATCTATCCAAGAGATGAATGAGTGAACAGAATGCTAAAGTTCCATAATAACAAGTCTTTTAAGCTTGCAATACAGAAAATAATTGATTGAAGGCTTTCTATTAGACGTCAGACTTCAAATGCTAAAAATTAGTTAGCAATAAATAAACTAATTTTCTTCACTTTCTTTTCATTTTTTTCTTTAAATTTTTAAAAAGGAGAAACATGCACTTTTATTTCCGAAATTTTTGAAAATTGATCTTTTAAAAAAAAAATGGAAATTTCTTAAATAACAATATTTATCTAACTAAATCTAATATAAGTCAGCAATTTTAAATTTTACTTCAATTGAAAGTTAAGTATTTTTAATGTTTGCCTTTTTTTTTTTTGTCTATTATATAACACATTTGTTGTATTGGTAGAGATGTATTTTTTTTTCCTTCAATTTCTTTACCATCGAATTTTTAAAAATCAATTTAAAATATTTTATAAAAATTTGACCAATTAAATACAAAACCTTTTTTTTTTTAAAAAATTGTATATCTAACAATAAAAAATAAGTCATCGTTTTTTTATTTAAGTGTCAATTTAATAAAAATATTTGAAAGTTTAAATATAAACTATATATTTAGTGTTTATTCCACTGTTTTTTTTCCCCCTTCTAAGCTTTTAAAACATTCAAATAGATTTGTTTTCTTTTTCATTCTCTTTGTATCTTACAGTGACTAATGACTAGAATTAAAACTATTACATTGAGTGCCTGCTTGTTTTTTGGACAGAAGCCAAATGGCTTTGGTATTGTTGAGTGGCAGATGGCCAAATTTTTTTCATTTTTAGAAATGATACATCAAGAATCATTTTTATATGCTAGCTGAGAATTTATGAATGATTGGAATGTGATATATTTGAATTGTGATCATACACATATTATTTCCCTTTGTTATTTCAATTCAAATTAAAATAATTATATAATTCACATTTCTAGAATTTAATCTTAAAAATATAACTAGAAAACTGTAATTAAATGTTAAATTTAACTGTAATTAAATGTTAAATCATTTTTAATGTTTTCTTTAACATCTTTATTTTTTATTTCTAAAAAAAATTACCTAGTAAATTTTTCCCCTTTTAAATAAAATGATCTTACAATTCCTATATAATTTTCTTCTTTTTAAAATTTTTCATTTGAGTTTAAAAAAAAAAAAAAACATTTGCTAATTATTCACCTCAAAAACATTTACTTATATTTTATAATTATTTCATTAAGTGTACCATTTTGAAAGTTTTTATTTCTAAAAAAAAATAATTTTGGACATTGTTTAACTTTCTTATGAATAATGAAAAAACATTAAAAAAAAAATTTATTTTATTTTTGTTCAGTTAGGAAGCAGTAAATTAAGACTATTATTTAATGTTATCATAATACTCTTAATGTTACAAAATTTAATTGTAAAACCACCATCAACCTTTTATTTCCATTCAAATATTTATATTTATAAAACTTGATTATAAATTCATTACTTTTCATATCACTGTTTTTAAGTTGTGTTATCATTAAATTAATTAATATATGCATGTGTATTAGGTGCGATTTTGTAGTATTTATCAAAAATAACTATATAAAGGGTGGTAAAGTTCACGAAGGATATTAAATATTTGTTTTTACTACTAGGTGTCCCTTTTAAAAAAAAGAATGCTTTCAATTGGCAAAGCTGTCATGATTATGATATTGAGCTTAGCAGGAGCATATGCATTTTGTGCATCAATTGCTGTTGTGCTTGATATTTTCAATGCAACTATGTCATGGTATCGATCACCTTTCTTGGTCACTGGTCTGTACGGCTGTTCCTCATTAGCTGCGATTATCTTTATTCATTCATTAACAATTCAGGGAGAAGAGGTTAGTCATAAATTAGTTTTTAGCTACATATTTTCTTTCTAGATTCCTATTATGCAATTTTTCATGAAACATTTTAGTAGAAAGCTCAATAAAGCATAATCAATGAAATATTTCCAGAAAACTCTTGTTTTTATTTACTTGATAATTGATGATAATTTACTGCTTAACTTGCTATTTTTTTAGTAAATACTTTTTTTATAGATAAATGATGAGATATTTTTAGGTGCTAGAAACCTTAGTTTTTTTTTATGTAAATTCATTATAATGCACTTCTTTTGAAATTTTTAATTAATGATGAACAATTTAACTTTAAATTAAATTTCTTCTACTTATAGATCTAACATATTAAATGGTTAGATTCTAATTACAGATCTGGACCTAATTATTTCTTAGAACTTTATATGTAGACTTTTTTTAATCAATTTTAATTAATTTATTTTTAATATTTGGCATATTATCAAAAATTGATATTTTGGTTTTGGTACTCTTGGTTTTCATTTCTGATATATTTAGAGTTTATTAATAAATTTTGTGTCTTTAATTTGCAGTTTTTTATTTTTTTTAAACATAAAAATTAACTACATATTTTAAGAACTTAGTGAAGCAAAAAAAATCGCTATTCTGCTGTTCATTTAAAGTGGAAGACATAATTTTAAATTTAACATAAATTTGACTTGTAAGCATTCACATTTTAAAACAAATCTCAACAAATCTTAATTTAATTATGGTGCTAAAATAAACTTTTCTTGATTAATAAATCATATTTTGTTCAAATTTTAACAATTTTTACTTGTTCTTTATATTTATTTTAACATATATTAGCATATATTTATTTTTTCAATATTTAAATTTTCATTACTTTCTTTTGTTAATTTAATAAATATGAACTCTGTACATTTTGAAAGTTGGGATTTATATTCTCTATTGCTCAAATAATTAAAAATAATTCAATTTGTATATGCTGAAAAATGGTAAAACAAAATATATAATTCAGAATTATATCATAAAACAAATTGTAAAATATATCTGCAAATTTAAACATCTCATATTAATAATATCTTAAAATATACGCTAGTTTAATTTTAGAATAAGGAGGAACATGTTTTTCCCTAAAAAGAGGGAATCTTTTAATCTTTAATTTATCTTTTATGCTTTTACAGTGTGGAAATGTTACTTAAATATAAAAATACGTTGTCTAAGTTATTAATAGATGAAATAAATTTGGTATCATTTGTGTATGCATTAATATATTTTTTAATCAATATAAATAAAAGTTTTTATAGTCAATGTAGATATGTTAATTTATGCAGAGATGCAATTATTATGTATGATGCAATTCTTTATCAAACAATAAAGAATATATTCGACTGCATTTGTAATATGTGTGAAATACTTTAAATTTCATTATTATAAAGATAGGATATATTATTAGAATTATAATTGATATAATATGTATTTTGTTTTATGTCTGTTTCTTGAATAAAAGTACTATATACTTTTTTTTTTTTTCAGAGTATACGGGAAAAGTGGGTTAAAGAAGACATATATTTTGATGCTGCTCGTCTAATTTGGATATTTTTTCTTGTCATTTTGGAACTTGCAAAAATCAATTCATCTTTTATTTTTTGTGCCTGGGTTCTATTTCCTACCCTTATTCGTGGTGTTGTGGGAAACTTATTTAATCTTATTGGTCCAAAAGGTAATTCATTTTTTAAAAATGTCTTTTGCATTTTCAAATGCTGAAGTTTTACTTATTTATTTAAAAAGTATTTCTATAGCTTACTTAAAAAACACATCAAGCTTTGTCACTCATGGTGAAAAATTGTTACCAATGGATTAATCTTTTCATTTTAGTTGCAAAACTTGTTTTCTTAGATTTTATGATCTCATTGCATGTCTCTTATCCAAAGATCAAATCTTGTTAAAGTTTTCTTTTTAACATTTAATTTTATTATTATCATTAATTTTCTTTTCTTATATTCTTATTCAAAATTCATGATGATGCTTTGAAAAATATTTTAAAAATCATAAATGCATATGAAAAAAGTTCAAAGTCTGAAGATATGGAGAAGAAAAAAAAAATTTTTACACTATATCAAGCATTAAAAGGTGAATTATTTTCTATATTTTTTGTGTTGAGAAATATAATTGTTAATTATTTTAAGTATTTTTTTTTTCCATTACTGTGTATATAAGATAAATTTCAAAATAATATATTTTGTGTTAATGCAGACCAGGGATGCACAGACAGTGGCCTTCGGGCCATACGCAGCCTCTCCCTTGATTTTGCTGTCGGCCAGGCTTACCATGTTGTTTGTTAACTTTAATAGTTCAGACGAAAGGTAATTTTTAAAAATTGCAAGAAAGTTTTTGAAAAGTTCTATGCCAACTTTCAAGATTTATATGTTGAGTCAGTTCTGATTTTCAAAATGCAGTATTATTGTGAGATTTATAAGGCAATATTTCCCTTTCCCCCATTCCCATTTTTATTGAAAATGCACTCAAAAGAGCATATAGAAACACAAAATTATTTTAATGAAATACAATTTATTAAACTATTATAATGAAGCTGGATATTGTTCTGAAATTCGAAGTTCCTGTGAAGAAACTTTTCAATAATGAATATTAATAAATAAAAAGGAACTATTTAATTAATGAAAATTTTCAATTATTTTATAATTGGCTATCCCAAAATTATAACAAAAGATTGAAATACTTAATCTGTCTTGTCACAAATTTTCCTTATTTAATTTTTCTTATCTAGATTATTGTTTTATTTTTATCTTTTAGATTTATCTTTTCTTCCTTTCTTTTATTTTATTTATTTTTCCGTACTTTAATTTGTAGTGAATTTCTGAGTCATTCTATGCTACTTGTAATTTTGTCAAGTCTGTGCATGCCTGAAATAGAAATATTATTTTTGAATCATTTAGATTTTTTTTTTTTCAATGCTTGAACTCCAATATTAGATGAAGGCAATATGGAATTAATTTTTAGTTTTTTTTAACTGTATTTTAAAAAGACATGTAGTAGAATTGCTCTGAGTCAGCTTATAGTTATATCTAAGGAAAAAAAAAAAAATACTTTTATCCTTTTCTTATTTTCATTTTGAAAGTAATATTTTGTGTCTTTAAATATTGTTCTAGTTTGTTTTAGAATCATAACTATGTATATTCTAAAAAATCATTATTGTTATAGCTTTTTACCATAATTATATAAGTATTCTTTATTGCAATAGTTAAGATATGATTATTGGATTTTTACAGGCTCTGTGAGATCTCATCTAGCTATACACATTTCTATGCAAATAATTCCTTTGTCATTGTTGTTGTATTGTGTTTGGTCCATGTATACAGTCTTCATTCCTATAATGGGCCGCATTGGTGCCCAGATCAATCCAGATCTGCTGGTTGGCCTTTTTACTACAATCCTTGTTTTCTTGTGTACATCTTATATGGTAAGATCATTTGAACTAAAATATCTTGAATTATAAGATACATATTTTTAATTTATGAAAGTTTAATCCGATCACTGATTGTGGCAAATGGTCAAGGAAACTAATTCAAAAGGAGCAGCAATATAGAGGAGAAAAATATCCTGTAAGAATGACTGTAATTGCAATAATAATTTAAATTTTTTAATAACTGGAATTTTAGAAGGTACAATATTAAGAGAAAAATTTCACACTAACCATTATACTTTACTTTAAAGCAACTTCTGCAGCATCTATCTGACCAGCACGAAGTCATCGATTTGTCCATTTCCACTGTTAAACTGGTTGTTTACCTTTCCATGCTATCTATGTTCAAACCACAGCCGGAATAAAAGCAAAATTCTGAAATGATGATTTTTTTATATTCTATGTATTTGCGTTTTTTTTATATTCAGCCTTAATAAACTTTCTAGTTTTTCTCAATATTTACAAATCTTTAGGATTTTAAGTTGCCAAATAATCACCTATTAGAACTAAAAATATCAAATGTTCAATAACCGTGAGTTAAAGCTATAATGTAAAAATTAATAAAAATCTGGATTTGATTCAACCTAATATGTAAATTTATTGAGAATTCATTTTTTAAATAATTTTTAAGCTATATTTATGAATTACAAATTGTTTATATTCAAATGATTCTGATTATTACATTTTTTTCCAGTTTCTCCTGATTCAAGTGATGACATCTTCTCGTAAAGTAATAATGTGTTTGTTATTTATTGTTTTTACAACTGTTTCTCTAGTCTCTTTAACACCTCTGGGATTTCCATATTCAGGTGATGAAGAATCACCAGCTCCAATGCGTTTATATGTACAGTAAGCATTCATTAATAATATTTTTACATTTCTTTTTTAGAATTCATGTGTTTTTCTAATCATTTTGCATTTGAGTATTAATTTCTTTATATTTTGAATTGCCTAAAGAGATGGTTAAAAACTCTTGACAAGCTTAACCTTTCCTTCATAGCAATTAAAAAAATCATTTAAGAGCTTATTTAAATTTTATAAACAAAATAAATAGAGTGATATAATAATACGTTTTAGTAGATTTTTGTAAAATGAAAGAAAGCCTCCTGACAAATTAGTTATAAGTGATTTTAATCTGTGTGAGCACAGAATTTCAATTTTTTAGAAAGTTTTGTATGCATGCATTTTTCTAGTTAATTATTTCTAATTTAAAGATAATTACTTGTCTCTACCAGTCATTTGGATTTATATTTGAAATTCATGTTAAAAATGATAATATATATGAAGCAAAGATACCTATAGAGATATAGGCAGAGCAACACCAAATTAAGTTATTGATAGCTAATTAGTTGCTTTAAAACATTTTATCATAGAATGCAACTACTAATTTATTGCAAGTATTTAAAGTATTACACATTTTGTCTGAAAAGCACAAAATTTTAATCAACTATTGTTAACATTTGACATCAAATTTTATCTCAGTCTATTATTTCAAAGTAATCTATATTCGTTTCTCCTTTGTCATTCATTAATTATTATTAAAAATTAATTTATGAATCATTATAAACTTCTTAATTGTAGTCCTTCTTTTTTGCTGAAAAATAGCTTAATTTTTCATGTACATAACATTATATAAAGGCATGTATATCAGTCAGTGAATGTAGTTGAATTCTACAACTTAACATATTTTTCTGCATTTTTTTAATTATTTTTTTATTGGTATTCAGTAATTTGACTTAATCATTTTCTTCCAGTGTATTTTTGATGATGAATTTATAACACATAATATTTAGCCATGAATGTTGAATGAAAAGTGATATAAAATAATCTTGAGTTCCCATTTGGCGAAATTTATAAAATTATCAAGCCTATTAATATTGCCCATTGTGCTTTAATTGCCTTTTTATTGTGTGTTATATATTTGGGGTTTCAATATTTTATAATCCTTTAAAAACAAATCTCAGAGTCATAAAAGGTTTGTTACATTTAGTGTATGCTATGACCTTTTATTTCCCAGCACACTGAGCGCACATTTTACAACCAAAATGGAAGCATTAAATCAGAAGACTCTGGATATTGGATTGTGCCTTTGGATTACAATGGACCAAAATTACTAGGAACATTTATTGACCAAATGAAAGGTGTGAAACCTATTGATTGCGACATGCTGAATTAGCATGTGGAATGCCTTACATGCCTGTATTTTTTACTGGTAAAAATGCTTTTTTTTTTTATCACAAATTAACCACAATGTTTAAATGAAAGTTTTATATGTTTATTGTGCTTGTAAAACTTTTCATTCAAATTGTAAAAGGCTGGTTAGTTTATATACAACATGAAAAACATGCAGGAATTGTACAACTTAAAAATTCTATGTAAGAACTTTTGTTATTGCTATATATTTTTTCTCTTTGTCAGTGCTGAATTCAGCATTTTAAATTATATTCTAGTTTACGCATCCTATTAAATGAGATTGGTTAAAAACAGAATTTTATTTGAACTCTAGCACAATATACACTCCAAAAGGTATATAGGACAAATAAATGTATATACCCTGTTTGTTCACTTGATTCAAATGAAAAGTTTCTTAATATAATTTGTTAATTGAATTACTTTTAATAAGCATTCCAATATATTTTTTATATCTCTATAGATTTATAGCAAGATATCTTTAACGAAAATCATAACTTGTTAAACAAATTCAACATATGTGCAGTGAAGTTTATCCATCACTCTCTGATTTAATCCACAACTGCAATTTATATAAGGATTCTGCTTGCTATTTAAAAATACTAACATTTTTATTTTTATAAGCATAATGTTGTGTTAATATTATTAATATGTACAGTATTACAGATCCTATACATTTTAATTAATTTTACTGGAAGAGATTTAAAGTATGCGACTATTACGTTTGTAAACCAAAGTAATGTGTAATGTTAATAAGTGTCAATCTTTCATGATTTTATTCTAATTAAAATTCATCAAGTATTTCCTTAAAATATAAATACATCTGGAAAATATCCAAATACAATAACCATTTAATCCGGTGTTCATTAGTTCAGCTGATCGAGCCTTGTTTTTGTAGATTCAAATGTTTGGTGACTGTAGCCACTAGATAGCAATATAATGCTGCTGTATTTTTCATTAAATATATATGGCTTAATGTACATATATATTAAATGTAAATAAATGTTTTAATCTTTTTAAATTTTTATCAAAAGTACTTTATCTTATATCCACTTTAAATCTATATTGATGCTCGATAATCTGGCACATTGACTGTTATTAAAATAGTAAAATGTTAAACTTCCTTTTAGCTAATTCTTGAAAAAGTTATTGTGTTTTGTTATTTCTTAAATATTTATTATAATAAATAAATTCCACACACACTGATTAT